>PVJL010003100.1:102572-123815 GCA_004026885.1 Lyroderma lyra
TCTTTTTTGAGAGGCTGAGCACAAATGCCGTTGGTCAGAGTCTGAACACATCTTACCATCTCCACTGCTGCGTACCGGTCGAAGCCAGTCAGTTTTCAACATAGCAGCCAGGTGGAACCTGTTAAAATCTAGGTTAGATCATGTCACCTCTTTGCTCAAAATCTCGAAAGGTTTCTCATCTCTCAGACCATCTAGGTTAAGTTGGATGACTCAGTTATCCAGTGGCTCAGCCTGACCTGAATGATCCAAGACATCCTCACTCAAATGTCCAGACCAGGCAGGCATGTTCAGCCTGCAGCCCAGGACTGCTTTGAATGCAGCCCCAATACAAATTCTTAAAACATTTTGGGGTTTGTTTGGAACCTTCTTTTTAGCTCATCAGCTATTGTTAGTTTTAGTGTATTTTACGTGTGGCCCCAGACAATTCTCCCAGTTGGCCCAGGGAAGCCAAAAGTTTGGACCTCACTGGTGTACACTCAAATATCTGGATGGCTGTGAAACTGGGTCTCCTCTTTGCAAGTGGTCTGTCATCCTTGGCTTCATAACGCGATAATGGTGTTAGAAAAGGGCAAGCCCAAATGCCCAAGTGCTTATCAGGCCTCTGTTTATAACATGTTTGCCAAAGTAAGTCACATGCCCAAGCCCAGTGTCAGTGTGTGAAGGGAGTTCTCAGGAGTGCAGATGCCAGAAGGTATGTGACTCATTGGGAGTCATTAATATAACAATCTTCTATAGGTCCTCTGTGATCTCCATCAGGTTTAATTTGTTAAATTACTTGATAATAGTAGAGTACCCCTTTCTTTAGTCAGATAGGGAAATATAATAAAATAGGAACTTGACTAGATTAAACTGATGTCTGGAAGCATGGGCTAAATAATGGTTCTTTGGTGGAAAAATCAGATTTGAGTTTTGTATGGTATCTTTTATTTGAATTTCAGAGACCGCCTAGAAGCAGAGAATATTTTATGTACCATAATAATTTATAGATTATTTTATTTAGTTAAATCAGACAGTATCTTAAATGTTGTTGCCAGTCACTTGTATTAATTAACTTGTCTACCTCTTAAGTTACTCCCCTACTCCAAATTGGGAAGTTTTACTTTATTTTTCCCTAGCCTAAATATACATTATATAAAAGACTGTTTGCTATTTCTTTTTTTTCAACCTAATTTTTGTTTCCTAGCACTTACCAAAGCACATACAATCAAACGCTTGTTTTCTTCAAATCAACTCTGTCTTGTCATGTTGTTTCTATGTCAGTTATTTTTCTCCTCTTACTGTTTCTAGTAAGTCTGGCCTGTCATTACTTTACATTAACACTCATTTTAATTCTAGTGTCTACTCATATTTTTGCTTTCTTTTTTTTAATCTTGGTTTCGAGTTCTGTTAACCTTCTCTCCCCATTATATGTGCAAGCATTGTGTCTTCAAGGGCAGTCTTAACTGGGCATTTATACATTGAGATACTGATATTACTAAATTCACTTTCCTTTTATTTTCCCTCTCTATTACCTGAAAGGCATTTAGTTATTCATTTTTAATGCATTATATAAGTGATTTACATTATTTTGTTTATAGCAGGAATGTACAAGGGTTGTTGCATTTTTTTTTTTTTTAAATTAAGGCATTAGGTCCAGTTGGGTTGAAAAACATTGTTCTGGCATACTTTATCGAATATAAAAATTGAGAAATAAATAGCCTTCTAGGTGACGGCTTAATCTAAATTTCTTATTTGACTAACTTGGGTTGTTGAACTTAGTTAACCATGTTCTATTTGAGGTTTTAGATTTTTAATTTCTGTAGAACTATAGAATTGTAGATCCCAGTGTGAAGAAAACAAAATCTGAATTTCGCGGGGCCAGGTAAATGATCATGGTCTTCTGTAATTGAGTGGACAGCAGTAGATTTTCTGAACTTAAAAGGTAGTACGTTTTCCTAGTTAACTGATGGAAAACTGTTCAGATTGTTTCCTGAAGGCTTTAGAAATTTGTCAATTTTAAGAAATCTTGAATTTTTAAGGTCTTCAACTTTTTAGTCCAAATTAACATAAGCTTATTTGAGCAATTTGTAGTCTAGCAGACACTATTAGGCTCTGGATGTATGAGTTGTCTGGGACAGTTGCTGAGGAAATGTGTGAATAATTAAGTTTGCTGTAGTGCTATGGTGTACTAGAAGTGGGCAGTAAGATGCACAGGGAGTACTTGGCCAAGCCAAGGCCTGCTGACAGGAGCTGCTGAGTCTTGAATTAGGAGAAGGGGTTAACCAGACAGGGTGGGAAGAGGGCCCACTTTCCAGGTTGTGTGAAGGAGCATGAATAGGATGGGGCAGGGCAAAATAGCAAGGAGCTAAAAGCAATTTTATTGGGTCATACAGTATAAAGTGGGGAGCTGTGGGACTTTACATGCTATGTGCTAAGGATCTTGGGTTTTCAAGTATTTTTTTATCAGTCTTTTTCACTAAGTACATCTAAAGTCCGTCAATTTAATATATTTTGGAAGTATGGAAATAAAGTTCACATAGACTGCCTGTGTGTTTGAAATTTCTCTTAAGACTGATGTTTATTGTTAAACATTAGGAATAACTTTGGGTTCTTAGTTTCAATTTCTGAATTTATAGAATGAGGATAATAATAGCATTTACATCTTAGGATTGATTGTTGGGAAAGGTAATAATAGTTAGAATGGTGAAAATAATAACAGCGACAGTAATAGCATTTTTTTTGAGGGCTTACTTACCAAGGAACAGTCCTAAGTGCTTTATTTCTATTACTTCATTTAATCCTCAAAACAGCTTATTATCTCTTTTTTACTTTTAATGAAACTGGGGCATAAAGAAGTGGTTTTCCTAAGATTACACAGCTAGTAAGTGGTGGAGCTTGGTTTAAATACAGACAGTCTGAGTACAAGACACTTGACTACATTGTA
Source organism: Lyroderma lyra (assembly GCA_004026885.1). NCBI lineage: Eukaryota > Metazoa > Chordata > Mammalia > Chiroptera > Megadermatidae > Lyroderma > Lyroderma lyra. Next base: position 105,496 of record PVJL010003100.1, read on the forward strand.
CTCTCCCTTTCTGTGTATAGAACTTAGCATAGAATCTGCCACATAATAATTGTAAATGTAAACAATTATCAGTAACCAATAATTATTTAACTTATTTTGTCTAATTTTTTTAGTTAAACTGATGTCTCTAAGAAATTATGCTGTGTTTTTCCTGTGGCTTGACTTAGTTCCAGCCTGCCATTGAATGCAGACAGTGTGACACCCAAGCCCATGGTTTTAACCACTACCTTCTGCTGCCACCTCCTTCCTTATTGATCTCCTTCCACATTAGGTTTTAAATCCATGACAAGGACCGAGTCTCTTTTGTTCATCATTGTATGTATCCAGTCCTTAACACTATATCTAGCCCATGAAATAACCAAATCTTTGTTCAGTGAGTGAAGATCCAAAAATCTGCCATTATCAGCTGACCATAGGTCTTAAGCATCATTTGTACCACTTAAAATTGTGGTTTAATTGCTTTACATATTTTTCCTTCAGTAAGCAGTTCAGTTTGGACCAACCATCTGTTCCTGTGTTCTACAAGGCACTCTCACCTTGATAACTGAAAGAAGTACGTGTGTGTTTTGTGTTTTTGTTTTTTGTTTTTTAGCTTAGAGCAGCACAGATTTATTATCTTACAGTTCTGGAGCTCAGAAGTCCTAAAATCTAGATATCAACAAGGTGTGTTCCTTCTGGAGACTCTCGGGGAGAATCCACTCCTTTGCCTAGAAGCTTCTGGAGGCCATCTATGTTACTTGGCTCAGGGTTCCTTCTTCTCTCTCAGGTCCAGCAGTGTAGTATCTTCTTTTCTCTCTCTCTCTCTCTCTGTGTGTGTGTGTGTGTGTGTGTGTGTGTGTGTGTCTGTCTGTCTGTCTCTCTCTCTCATAATCCACTCCCTTTGTCCTGTATTCTTCACTAACTGTAGCCCTCTGCCTCCTTCTTATAAGGACCTATATAATTACATTAGGCCCTCCCAGATTCTCCAGGATAGTCTCCCGGTCTTCCAGTTGTCAAACTTAATCACATGTACAAGGATCCATATTCACAGGTCTCAGGAATTAGGACATGGATATCTTTTGGGGGCATAATTCTGTCTACTGCAAATGATGAAGAATTTGTCTACATTTCTCAAATCAGGAGACTGGTAACTGAACAGTTTTGGAGGTTGTTTATCCATAGACACACAGGGCTAACTAAATAAGAGATGACTGCCCTGAAGTCCTTTTCTTCTAAGGAAACCTCATGACCAGAAAGGAATACATCACTTATGAAGATAAATAGAGTTTCTAGGGTCATTGTCAGCATCTAGTGCACACCAACTCTGAGCCAAGTTTCCTACAGAACACTGCAGTAAGCCATTGGAAGATTGCAGCAATAGGGACACATTCCATGTCCACAGTTTCCAAAAAATTACTCTCTTTGATGGGAATATTGCTTATAGTAATACTAAATCTTAAGAAATGATTTAACAATATGATGGTTCACTTCTGTCATGGAATGTCCTAAGTGCAGCTCTTCTCCAGGTGATTTAGAATTCCTCTAGTCTGTGGCTCACACATCTTCAGCACGTGGCTTCTGTCTAGATCCACCCAAGCAGTCAAGATCACAGGAGGTCTTTGTACGTCAGTCCCATAGCACATGTGACTTACACTCACATTCCAGTGACTAGAATTCAGTCTCATGATCACAGCCAACTGCAAGGGAGGCAGAGGGATGGAGTTCCTGGAAAGAAAGGGGCACTGATAAGGCTATCTGCTAGCTTGTTGTAGCTGCACCCCTCGGAGACTGGCAGAATGCCTTCTGGATTCTCCCAGCATGGTTTCAAAAGCAAATGGGTTCCAGGAAACTTTCCACAGTTTCTATGAGCTGTGAATTTGGGAGCAACTTCCATGGGTGGTCTGGCTCAGGGATTCTGTAAGGTTGGAGTTAAGATGTCAGCCAGGGCTGCAGTCATCTGAAGGCTGGACTGGGGCTTGTGCTAGGATGACCACCAGTCCAAATTTCAGCATCCAAAAGTACATGGTAAACACGAAGTCCATCTGAGATCAGGAAGATATCCAGGATCAGAAGTGAGCCAGTCCTGTGCATGGCTGAGGCTACTAGAGATTCTAAGCAAGACAGTCAACTTGTAATCAAGCTGGTGGCAAATATTGTTCACTCATCTTGGGACAAGATTTCAGGCAGCAGCTTGAGAAAGAGAGTCCAGTCTCCTCAGAAACGGGTTGCCTGCAGCAAGGTGGGTAGGTCTCCAGGCTCATAGGATTCACCTGGCCAGGTTTTAGGTTCTTTCAGAGGAAGCTGTTTCCTATGTAACTTCTGATTCAGTGAGCTAGCCGCAGAAGGGAACCCAGGACCCTCCACTGCCGCAGCCATCTTGAACCAGAATCTCTGTTTATTCTGCAGAGATCACTCAGCTTTCAGACAGGGAGGGATATTAGGATAACATTTTTATCTGAAACTAGAATGCTAGAAATACACAAAACAATTTTAAAATGTGTTTTCTAAGAAACTACAAAAAGGAAAAAGGCTTTGATATTTTTCCTTTGCTTTTGACATTAAATCATTTCATGTAAAGAGAAAATTTAATTTTCTTAATGGGCTTCTCTGTTATTGTGAGTTAGCCCATATTTTCCTCCTCTCCTCTATCTGGAATGTCTTAGACCATTCTACCTTATGAGTTATTGGATGTCCTTGCAGGTAGTCATTGTGGGAGAAAACGTTTCATTTAAGTCCCAAATGGGGACCAGAAACTTGAAATCAGAGAAGCATCTGAGATCAAGTAGGATTAGGTAGGATACACATTACAAGGGATTTCTACACGTTTGCATTTCTTTTAGAGACATGTTAAGCTGTTCATGTTTTATGAACACTGATAGAATTAGACTTTCCGAAGCACTTCATGTTAGCCAAAATGGGAAAGGCGAGTGCCAAAGATATTTTTTTTACTTATGTGCCTTCATGAGAATTTTGGTATATGTTTACTTTGTCATAGGCATTTTTATCTTGTAGTCCAAGAAAGTTTTTAAAACATTTGCTAAATGAAATTTAAGAAATTTTTATGCTTATGTATCTCTGAATATTTATGATAAGCATAGGGACATGTGATCCATTTTATAGATTATCCTTTAGAGTAAAAATTTCTGTGTTTTGAGCAGTTCTTTTGACAGTAGGGGCATCAGCTCTAGGTTCTGTATGTCAGCCTGGACACAGTCAAGCTTCCTAGGCACCTGTAGAAGTGTATATGTGATAGTGTGCTAGAGAAGCCCTGAGCCACCTGGTGAGTTAGTAACTCTTGTCAAAGCCACTTGTGTCAGTTATAGTGACAGAATATGTAAAGGTGCTTGATCTCAGAGTTGTGGCTTTTCAATGAAAAAATGATAGTTGCCCCTAGAAATTGATACCACGATAGTGACACTTAGAGTGGGGACTTTTCTCCACCCCACACTACTCCCAAATTCTCCTAACCCATTTCTGTCTAATCATACCTCCCTCTAAGTCATCGTGCCTCTTTTTCAACACCAGTGTTGCCTCCTTCCTTGTCAGATTCTCATGTTCTCCCATTTCTTTCAGAACCATGGTTTATCCATTTTGTTCTCACTTTCTTATATCTTTAACCTATTCTTTCTCCTAGCTTCTTTTCTTCATTTTAAACATGCTCAAGTCTCTCGCACTGAGAAAAAAATACTTTACCCATGACCCTCTTCTCATTCTCCTCACTGCCCAGTCCTAAGAGTTGACTCAAACCTCTCCCTGTCATATGTTCCTCAGCCCCCTGCAATGTGACATTTTCTCTGGCAAGGCTGTTGTTGACCCTTATTTCACCAAATCCAACACACTTTGCAGTTCTTGTAATAGTTTTGCACTGCCTTTGATCTTGCTGACTATTCTTTCTTTTTATCCTCTTTATTTTCCGTATACCCTTCTTTTGCCCTCATACATGTTTGACAATTTCTTCTTTGTTTTCTTCATGTGCTCATACTTTCACCTGCCCGTTCTGGGCAATTACAGTTGCTCTCATGGTTTTAAGTACCTACCATCAGTGTGTTGATCACTCCAGCACTGTATGCCTACCTAGTCTTGACATCTCCCCTGTACTTGACCTTCATCTCTAAGTGCCTGCTCACACAACTTCACTTTCTCATATACCCAGCTGTCCAAGTTAGCAATCTGGGAATGATTTTAGACTGTTTCTTCTGCTTTATCTTTCCTTCTGCTGATTTTACTTCCAGATATTTCTTGACTGTCGGTTTTTCTGTCTGTATTATCACTTGCTCACTTCCAGTCTTGTCCTTTTAAAATATATCTTGCATGCATCTTGTTGTGATCTTTTAAAAATGCAGTTCAGACAATGCTTTGCCCCTGCTTAAAACTCAGTAGGTTTCCTGTTAGTTAAAAGACAGAGTCTGAGCTCCCTAACATGTCATGCAAGCCCTCACAATCTGCCATCTGCCATGATTCTCCAGCTCATTTCCTGTAGCTTCTCTTGTCTTGTCTTTTATGCTCTCATCTGTCTCCTTCACTGGTTTAGCTTTGCTTTTATTGTTGTGCTGTTTTTCTCTATCTGAAAGAATAACTCCTCATCCTTTTGAGATTTCCATCTCTTGAATAGGCCCTTAATTAAACTAGGTAAGCATTTTCAAATAATACAGTTTGTAAATATTGTAACATAGAGCATTGGAGTATTAGGAGATTAGAAAATTCATGACAAACTGTATAAAGCGCCATAGAGAGAAAGCAAGTTAGTACTTTTATTGTCTCCTTTAGGAGCAGCATCTTCCCTAGATGTTCTCTTCTATGTGAAAGTTAACAGTAGAGCAGCAGTAGGATTTATTTTTTTCTGACTAATTCCATGAGACTTGATGTCTTAGAGATCTTGAGATTGTGTGTTGTGTACCTGCACGTACAAACACATTTACCTTAAAGTGTCTGGCCTTTTATTTAGCACAAATAATTACGATTAGGTTATTATGTTTATGATAATAATTGATGAACACTGTTATTATCCCAAATACTCCTTAGTACACTATGGAAATTAACTTGAAATAAAACCTGCCATGGCTTTTACTTACATATATAAAAAAAAAAATTATCTTCCCTCCCAAAACAAAAGGGGCTGATTGACCTTTTCTTAGTAACTGTGGATTTAGAGGATGGTGGCTTGTATTCCTCTCTTCTGCTCCTGGGAGAAAAAAAGGGGTTGGGAGTGCAGGCAGAGGGAATCTTCCATTGTATCTGCCCCTGGTTTCGAGATTATTTTTAATTTTTTAAATCATGAATCATAATGTGTGTTCTTAAAAGAGATTTACCTGTATTTGTTACTTTTCATTGTTACATAAGTGCTATATATCAATCAAGATATTTATTAAGATAATTATTAACTTTAGGTTTTTTTCCTCTACTGACATTATTTAAAGATTATCATAAAATATTCACTGTTGAAAGCTCCAGTTCTGTGGGAAGACATTCCAGATTTTTTTTCTTACCATCTTGTGTAAGAGAGGGACTGTGATAGAATGGTTGGAATTAGTTTTTGGAACCAAACTGAGTTCACATATATTAACCTGATGACCTTGGGCATGTTACTTAACCTTAATCTTCTTGGGTTTCTTCTGCTGTAAAGTGGGAGCAATAATAGTTCAGTGTGGATTAAATTATTACTTTATGTGAAGCCCTTAGAACAGTGTCTGGCAAAAGTAAGTGCTATATATAGTGTTAGCTATTTCAGTATCTAGTGCATTAGAATGCATTAAATGTATTTATAGATCTTGATGATCATGTTGTCTCCCAGAGTATTGTTTCACATTGTTAACTTTCAGCATATTTGATTATCACTGAATGTTTCAGATTTTTTTCAGCTTTTAATGATTTCTTTTTTATTGCTTGATGTAAGTGCTTAATTTCTCTTACTGTTTATAAATTGAGACAATGTTTTTAGTGTTTTGAAAGCTATGTGTGTGTGTGTGTGTGTATTTTTTTTTTTTTAATGTGGATATTTCCCTGGCTGGGAATCGAACCCAGGTGCCAGCATTAACAGTTCTGAAGCCTACCACTACACCACAAGGGAACCCCCTAGGTTTATATTTTTTGATTAATAGTGCTAATTTATTATGGAAGGCATGATGATTTTCTTAGATTCTTGGTTCATTCATTCTTTTTGTTGATTCCTTCAGCTTACAATGACAATATGAAGTCAGACAATTTCGGGAACTCATCCTAGAAGAAGTGTTCCATACCTCATTGTTGAATATCACTACAGTCATCTTTGAAGCACTCCCCTTGGTTAAGCTATGCACAGAAGCCAACACCTAGTCCACCCTTCATAGCAGTTTTGGAACTCTTTTTCTGGAATGGCCATCAGAGCTGTCGTCGTCCCCAATATTTGACAGTTAATTTTGCAAATTTACCATGTTGGCAAGGTTATGACTCCTTACCAAGTTGTTTGCACAGTGCTGCCAACATAAGCGCACATGGCAGGTTCGTGAACTTAAGTGTCAGATTTTGGATACGACGACAGCTCTCATGGCCATTCCAGAAAAAGAATTCCAAAACTGCTTTGAAGGGTGGACTAGGCACTGGTGTTGGAGCACAACTTCCCAAGGGGAGGACTTCGAAGGTGACCGTAGTGATATTCAGCAACGAGGTATGTAGCGCTTTTTCTAGGGTGAGTTCATGAAATTAATTGTCCGACCTTGTTTAAAGCACCTCATGTTGCCACATCGTCTACCAAAAGAACATTTTAAAACTCTTATCTCTTTATTGTAAATGTTGGCTATGAACTATAATATTAATCTTTAACAATATTGGTCTTTAACAAAACCAGTGGGTCAGTTGAGGTGTAGTATTTTTTCCTCTATAAAGTAAAATAAATATCCATTTTTTTTTTACTAATCTTTATGAAAGTTGGTATAAGATCACATATGTATTGATTAGATTTCTTGTACAAGGGCTGTCCAGAAGGTATCCAGCCATGTAATGGAAAAGTAGAAGTATTATGACTGGATTTTTTTGCGCACAGTCCTTGTATATTACACAAAAAGAAAACTAATACTTGTATAGGATTGGGGAAATAGAGTTTCTGCTTTTTGTGAGGTAGCAGTTCTTAGTTTAATTCACTTTCTCACCTGTCTAATGGGCATTTTTGGTACACAGGAAAAAAGAAGAGTTAGTGGATAACTCTTAAACCAGGTTTTAAACAATTTGCAGATTAATTTCATCAGAAATATAGCATGGCCTGTAAGTACTAACTTTCTGATTACATGAGACTGCATTTTTTTAAACGTAGTTCTCTTTGTTGACAAGATTACGATATTAACTAATAATAATAGATATCTTTCCTCCGAGGAAACTATTATTGATGATTCCTCATACAGGAAAACTATTTGATTTGGGAACTTACATATTTTACTTCTCATTTTTTGATCAGGTGCTCCCTAGAGCAGGAGAGGCAAACATTTTCTGTAAAGGGCCAGATAGTAAAGTTTTAGACGGGGTGGGCCATGTTGTCTCAACTACTCAGCCTCTGCCCTTGGGGTAGCAAGTAGCCCTAGACAGGATGTAAATGAATGGTCATGCCTGTGTTCCAGTATAATTTATTTACAAAAATACATTCAGGGTAGAAGAGGGAATTTCACTGGCAGGCTGACCACTGCACTAGAATATGAATTCTACTTTTGAGCTTTCTGATAAGCATCTCAGATATAACTTACTAATGTGAATAGATCTTTTAATTTAGGCTAGTTGACTTAAATGTTAGTGTTTAATTGCAAAGCAGAAAACTGAGCCTCAATAAATCTGTTAGCTTTTTATGTCATAGAATTTTTTGTTCTAATTTGAAAGAAATAGAAATAACTTGGACTTCAGAGTCAGAAAGAGCTAAGTTTGTACTTAATTATACCTGATTACTTTATGACTGTGGACAAGTTATTTCACATTCAGAGCTTCAATTTCCTTGTTTATAGAATAAGAATAATAGTAGCTGTCTCCCAGGATTGTTCTCTTTTCCACTTAGCTATCTTTTCTTCATTTCAGTTTAGCAAGATTACGTGTATTTAGTCGTTAACATGTCTCTTAGAACCTAGGAAAGAACTCTGCTCCAAAATAAGCACCTCTACCAGGGTCATACTGAGGAATTAAAACTCCTGGAATTTCAGATAACTTTAACATGTATGTCAGATAGTTTTTCTGACATTTTTACACTTTTGTTCCTGAATTTTTAGTTTTACAGTTTTTCTTGGACAGATTATAGTATATAAAGTTACAGTGTAAAATTTTGATCTTTGTCAATGGAAGCCTCATCCAGAATCTGCTAGAATTATAGTTTTTCCTCTTACTAACAGCCTGTAAAAGAAGCAGATTATTTGTTAATAGTTCTTGTTAAATGTTCAACATAATCTTCATTTGACTGGAACTTGGTATCCTCATTAGGCAGACATTAGCAAACCAAAAAAATATTGTTCATTTTTACAAGCAAATCTTGTTTGGAATGAGAAAACAACCTTTAGACACATGATCCTAAATAGAAGCTGTCTGGTATCTACTTGAGTATCAACTTTTGGTTAATCCCTGGAAACATGTTATTTTACATCCTTTGTAACTTTGTCGTTTATAGACAAAATGAAAAGGTTATTGAATCCAGTGAAGATGCATAGTCATAATTAGCACTGGCTTCCTCATTATAAAGTTCATAAATAAGTACTCTGGTAGAATTTGAGAGGATAGGATAGGATATGTGGTATTTATTAAATTATATAATCTTAGGTTTTAAGAGCATAAGCCAATGACCTTGTGAAGATTGTTTGTTTGTTTGTTTGTTTGTTTTTAATGGCAGAAGTTTAACACCCAAAGCAAACTGAAGTTAGGCTATATGGATAATGGAAATTAATGTGATGTCACATTTTAGAACTAACTGTAGCTGTTTATTCATTTATACTGATAATTCTCATGTGATTTGTGATTTCCTCTATACCGCTGTATTGTGATTCTGTTGTTGGAAAGCTTAGTTTTAAAAAAATATAAATATCTTTCTAAAGACTTTTAGAAAATGAGAAGGTTCATGTTACGTTTTGATGAAACTGAATTCACAATTGATATTAAATACCTAAGAAATTATGTAAAAATATATAGTAAAAATTTTAGAATCCCTGAAGTCTGTAGCTTTTATGTCAAATTTTGTTTTTTAAGATGGAACTCTCTTAGGTTTATATACTTACCTTCATAAATAGAGTATATGAGCATGATTTATTCTTTTTCCTTTCTTCACTTAAAAAATATTTATTGATTGCCCATTGTATGCTAGACACCTGTGCTAGTAGGCATAGGGGTTGTAATGGTGAGCATTCTTAAAATCTATGTATAAATGGTATGAAAAAAAATACAAGTGCTTTGATAGCATAGAACAGGAAGATCCTTCATCTGTGTAGGGTTCAAGTAAGGCTTCCTAAGGAGATAATGTGTCTGAAGCAAAGAATGAGCAGGGATGAATCAAAGGGGGAGGAGGTGTCCTAGCAAAAGGACTCTCCTTTACAAAATACCCTGAGTGTGAAGGGAGCAGACAGAGCACGCTAGAAAAACCAGAAGTCCAGTGAGCACAGAGGTCAAGGAGAGAAGAGAGTAATGGTAGAAGTAGAGTGAAGAGACTTTTTAGAGTGCGGAGATCTTTGTAGGACACCTTAATGAAGATTTTGTTTTTTAACCTGAGAGCAGTGGGAAATCATTAAAGTGTTGAAATGGGCAATTGCTAAGATCAGATTTGGCACTTTTAAAAGATCCCTCTGACAGCAGTAGCTAGATAGGAATGAAGTGGGGCAGGAGTGAACTGGAGAAAAGTTTGCTGCCTTTGCGGTAGTCCAGACAAGGGATGGTTGTAACATGAATGTGAGTGGCTGAGGAGGAAGGAAAGGGCAATCAGCAGATTCAAGATATATTTAGGAGGTAAAATTCTCTGGAGTTGACAGATTACAAGGGGTTTGGAGAAATTTGTCATGGATGACTTCCTTTCATAGCTGGAAAGCTGTGGTACATTTGATTAGGTTAACACACACACACACACACACACACCCACACACACACCCACACACACACACACACACACACACGAAAGAGAACCAGGGATGGGGGGTGGTAGGAATAGCCATGAGTTCAGTTTTAGACCTCTTGAATGCAGGCAGTTCTTGAAGAATTAAGGAGAGAGAAAAGCAGCAGCTAGAGGAGATTATGGGGCAGGATTTAAAGTCCGAGAGAGGCTCATGCATGTTAAAAACTGAACAGAAGGAAGGATCCAGTAACGGGAAGTTTTTAAATTATTGAAAGAGGGGAGGCATTACCATGTTTTGCCATGTTAAAAGTGTACTTCTTGATCCAAAGGTATGAGGGGAAAATAAGGGTACCCATTATACATGGGTAGTACTAATTTTGTATCTATATAAATATTTTTAATTCTTTTATTTATGCTTATGAGTTAAAAATATAACTCTGAAAATCAGTAATGATATCTGTATGCAAAATAATACCCTGGAATACAATAATCGGGTAGGGGGTTATAAAAAAAATTTTGTACATAAAATTTCTTCTGCCATAATGTTATAAAATTCCTTTATAATACAAAAAGCAAGCACCTAAATATAAATAAATAAAAATTTGAATTAAAAAATTAAAACGAAAGATTTTCTCCCTGAAAACGTGTGTACATCATATACACGGGAGCAGAAATCCTTAAGAAAGGCTAGAGAGAGCCTACCTGTGTGGTTAGTGGTATGAACTAAGAGGTGCAGTGCCTGTAGTGTTTTAACAAGAGAAGGAAAGAAGAGGCTTGGTGCATGCAGTAAGTATTCAGTAACTGGGCATTTTTTCCCCTTAGTTTGAGCATGTCCTTTGCTGAAAGAAGTTGGGGCTGTGGAAGGGGCAGAAATCAGCAGCTTGAGGAGAATGGAGATTTAAATAGTGACAGTGGCTAGTAAATTGAGAAACATAGGATTTTCTGGCCATATTGAGGGAAAATTTTATTTCGTGACAATCATTAAATGTTATCTTAAATCAGATTTGGAGGAAAACAGCAAGAAGGGGAACTCTACTCAGCAGAAGAGTTCATGATGACATGTAAACTTTTAAGTTGATAGTAACAATTTGCCAAGACCTAGTGCTATCCTGGATGTGAAAACGGGTAACACTGTTTACAGGGCCACAAATAGAGTTGCTACACTTCCTTGTTGTAGTATGTGATTTCACTTAATTTTTGACTGAGTGTCATGTATGTTGGATAGGCCTAGTGCGTTTCTAACTGATGTTCTTTTTATCCCTTTTTAGGCAGGCAGAAGTCCTGAAGGCTGACATGACAGGTATTGGCTGCTTTTTTGTTTTTGAGAACTTTTTTTATACCATTAAATCAAGGGGAAGAGATTGTCTTCAACATTACAGGTAGCACTGTCCTAGTTACCAAAGGGGTAAGAGTGTACTGTTTGCTTTAAATATTTCTTTTTTTATACTTTGAAGTTTTACTTAGAAAACCTGTGTCAAGAATTTTATATAATCTGTGCTACATTGAATTGAATATTACCTAATTTAATATATGTGATCATTTAATTTTTATGAATTATTTATCAACAATTTAAGACACAGAAAAAATAATTTATATACCATATAAACACTAATATCTTAAGGTGTTAGGTTCAGATCTTCCCATTTATCATTTTTCAAACTTGAATTTGTAGGTAATCTCATAAAAAGCCCAAAACACATGCTAGAGATTGACTTAGTGTAGTGCCTCAGTTCTTCCCATTATTAACATACCTGTCATCATTTTCCGTATTGTAGGCATCAATGTCAGCTTTGAGTACTGTATTAGACTCTTTTAGTGGCATTATAAGCATAATATTAAATACCTTTGGTACATAGGCTTTAGAGTTTGACTTTTTTTTTTTAATTCATTTTTATTGTTAGACTTATTGGGGTGACATCTGTTAGCAAGGATTACATAGGTTTCAGGCATACAATTCTACAGTGCATTGTCAACTTGATGTATAATAAGTTCACCACCTAATGTGACTTCTTTAGAGTTTGACTTTTATAGGGGACATTGGCCTGCCCAGAAACGTTAACTAAGATACTAATAGTTTATATACTCTGCTCATTTAACTAATAGTCTGTCTGATAGATCAGAGTTAATGATCCCTTAGACTCCTTTCCTTGCCATGGCTGAATTGAAGCAGAGTTGAATAAATGTAAAAACTACTACTTAATCATTAACGCTTAAAAAGGGACCAAGAAGCTGATAGTGGACCCTATTTTTAGTAAACTGCAAACTCTTGTGAGGATTAACTCAAATGTTCAAAAGTTTCTGTTTTCAGGATAGGATTATGGTGGCCATAGATACCAATAGCAGGTCTAAAGAAGTGTGAAGATTGTGCTATTATGCAGCAGCAAATACTAAATGCAACCAGACAGCCTAACTAGCAGGTGGAAATATTATATATAATGACAAGTCCATTATTAACTTCTTCTATTGAAGCAACTCGCTGTCAGTTACTGCACTCATAAGCCCAGTAATCAGAAAGGCTAATGTGCCTTGTAGCACTCTGGCAGACAGTACGGTCCCACAAGTTTGGTATTATGTATAGTCATAGCCTGACTTTCTGATTTCATTTTGCATCTAATCTCTCATTTGGCCTCTTGAGCAGTTTAATCACTGTCTGCTACCAGTCTTCATTTACATTAAATGACAAGTATGGATTGCTTACAGAAATGTCTTGGCAAGCAGTCTACCAACCATTAAAATAACGCTCACTGTCCTGGCTTTATTGGTTTGACATGTATAGAGTAGGAGTGACAGCAGAATGCTCTAACAACTGTTGGATTATGAACTGATGTGAGGATTTTGTAAGGACAATGTGAGAATGATTCAAAATAAGAAGAAAAGAGCTGCTTTGGACAAAGAGGTATAGTTGTGAGAGTAAACAGACCAGCTTGGCTGTCCTTCATTTCAAATGGGGAGATGAGTGAGTGCACGTGGCTTCCTGTGATAGGAATACATAGAAATCCAAACCAAAAGCAATGGGTAACCCATTCATTTTTTTAGCCTTTTAATTTCATGGTATTATTGAAAAGCTAGAAGACAATTCCAGAACCATACAGATTTAGTTGTTAGCTTAATTTAAGATGTAGTATGAAACTTTTGCAACAACTGTAGTATATACAGAGGGAGCCAAAAAAATGTATACACATTTTAAGAAGGGAATAAACTATTAAAATTGTAATTCTCAATATATACTGATAACAAAAGATGAATACAAGTCATGTTTGACTTCTGCAATTACAAGAGGTGCTCAGTGGTTTCCATCTGGGTCCAGACACTTCTGATAATGGCAAACTTAAAATGTATATACAATTTTGGCACCTCTGGTACTTACAGCCAATTTTTGCTTTGGGGAATGGAGAGGGACAGAATCATTGGTGTGATGTAAGGGTCTTAACAATCCACTTATCTGTCTCCTGTTCTGTTCTGTTTTGTTTTGTTACTCAGATTCTAAGCTGGGTCCAGCTGAGGTCTGGACATCCAGGCAGGCTCTGCAGGACCTGTACCAGAAAATGCTAGTTACTGATTTGGAATATGCTTTAGACAAGAAAGTTGAACAGGATCTGTAAGTATTATCATTTGGGATGTCCCTGTTAAGATCAAGAATCTCACCAAGACTTTAGAATACAAAAGAACAATTTGATTGTTTTTTTTTTTAACCTGTCTCAGTGTAAGCTTTTCCAATGGCAAAAAACCAAAAAATAAATTTTAATACTTGTGACTTTTTTTTTTTAACAAAATATTTGACCATTGGTATACTTTCAGATATAGTTTTAGATGGCAAGAGGAGAAATGTTTAGAGTTGACAGTTATTTTAAAGTGTTTTAGGGCATATCATAAAAGCAACTTTGTATAAATTTCGAGTACTAATAGAAAGTGTTTGGATTGTCTCTATTGAATGCAGTCCTACATTTGAGCTATGATTTAAAAAACAGAAATTCAAGAATAGGCTACGACTAAAGAAAGATTTTGTATATTTAGACTATTCCACTTGTTCTTTCTATGAGGGGTGTGAAATGGCAGATGACCAGATTCCCAAGTGAGTAAAATGCCTTTTGTGGGAGGCTTTGCCTTACAGATTGAAATAAGGACATTAGCCTAATGGAAAGTTAAAAATCAACTAAGAATATTCTATATAGTAATGCCCATTACCCTAAGTTGTAGGAAAATTCATTTTTCCTATCTTCCACACCTTTCTCGGATACTGTATCTTTTTAGGAAATCTAGTAATAGAGCTTAATCACAACCACTCCAGATCCAACTCTGTGGTTTTAGAGTCAAGGATAAGATGTCATCTGAAAGTCTAAGGGTGTGATTGACCTCATAACTCATTAAGAACCCCAGTGCCTTAAAAGTTGACCTTAATAAAGAATTAGGCACTTTCCAGGTAGGTTGTAAACCCTTTATCTGTTTGCTTCCTTTAATCAAGCCAGTAATGTCTTCCCTCCATCCTAGTTCTGTTTTTTCTTTTTTCCTTTTATTTCTAAGTTAGTGAGTGGCTGTATTTCACCATAACTGAATTTAAAATGATTTCCTGTACTTGATTAATGAAAGGCATTTTATAACAGGATTTTGGTGTGCCATATATAAGCATTGTGTTGTTTCTTATTTTAAATGGCCAAAAGTGAAATGTCTAAAAATGAACTTATATTTCAAGTTCGAAAGATAATATTAAACTCCAAGAGAAATGAACTATTAAATAGAAATAGAACTGTGGGAAATAGATTTTAGGGCAGTAAGAACTATAGCTTAATATTTACAAAAACAAAAACAAAAAACAACTTCCCTGTTCATGTCACTTGATAGAGTACACTCAATTATTTTTTGGCGATGTATGGAAATTTGTTAATAGCTTTTTTTTTTACTTTGGTCTGGCACTGTGTAGTTCTGATTCTGTACTGAGACTTCTAAATAGACTCTAACTTTAGTAGCTCTAAAAAAATTAATAGCTGAAGCCACCATCTGATTATTTGAACATTTGGTAAGTGTTTACTAAGGTCATTTGGGGTCTACTGCATGTCTAGTCTTATTCAAAGGGCAGCATAAAGTTATTTAAATAAGTGAATAACTTTAATGCAGGTTTACTCTCTAGTGTGTTGTAATTATAACAAACAGTTCTTTCTTGTTCTCAGGGGGACCAGTGTCTGCCCAGTGAGTCACTGCTATACCAAATAGAATTACATTTTGTTTTCAGCTGGAATCATGCCTTTAAGAATCAGATCACAACACTACAAGGCCAGGCAAAGAATCGAGCAAACCCGAATCGGAGTGAAGTTCAGGCAAACCTTTCTCTGTTCCTAGAGGCAGCTAGTGGCTTCTATACTCAGGTGAGTTCTGCATTGAATACCAATTTTCCTAGAATTAGTGATGCATATTCTCTTTGTATATGTCTTGTTCATATAAGCACTTTGTGAAACCACTATGTGGGCCATCCAGGAGTTGATCACCTATAATCTCAAATGAATTCCCAAATTGTTTACCATAGACCTTTAAAACAGTAAAGAGCCTGCTCTTAAAAAGGTTACTATTTCAGCTTAATGGTTGGAGTTATAATTGTGTAAGCAGAAAAGGGGTAATGAGAGCAATGCTTTAGTGAAGCAGTGGACATAGTCAGTTATGGGTGATACTAGAGCAAACGTGAATTTGTAGGTGTGGATACAGTCATTATGAAAGTAACAGCTATCTTGTGCCAGGTAAGAAATAGTTAAGATTTGTATTATTAAGTGAGTTTTTATAGTTTTATGTATGTAGTAAAATTTATCTGGAGGTTCAAATGCTATTAAACTACCTAAGAAGTGGAGTAGCTTTTCTTCAGTTTGAATGATAAGCTATTCATTGTTCTCTAGAGCAGCAGTTCTCCACCCTTTTTGGCACCAGGGACCAGTTTCGTGGAAGACAGTTTTTCCATGGATCAGGGGGATGGTTTCAGGATGATTCAAGTGCATCACATTTATTGTGCACTTTATTTCTATTATTACATTGTAATATATAATGAAATAATTATACAACTGATCTAATGCCACTGCTGATCTGACAAGAGGCGGAGCTCAGGCAGTAATGTGAGTGATGGGGAGCGGCTGTAAATACAGATGAAACTTAGCTTACCTGCCACTCACCTCCTGCTGTGCAGCCTGGTTCCTTAGGCAATGGTTGAGCAATTTGAACAAGTGTAGAATGAGCATCAATACACTTTTTTTCAAATATCAACATTAATACTACTTCTACTTGCATTTTTATGTTGTCTTGGTTTGATAATTGAAACACTTAATGGTGTGGCTAACAATGGTGTTCCATTCATCTTTCTTGATCACATGAAATGCAGGTCAGCTACCACATTGAGGAAGCCGACCAAGTTCAGATCATTGTGTGACCCCACAGACTAGCATGAGTTTTTAATTCTTAATTTTTGTATTCAAGTATACTTGACATACAGTATTAATTTCTAGTGTAAAACAGTGATCTGAGAACTATATACCTTATAAAGTGATCACCTCAAGTCTCGTAACCTCCTATCACCTTACAAAGTTATGATATTATTGACTGTTCCCTATGCTGTACATCTCCGTGACTTACTTAGTTTATAACTGAACATTTGTACCCTTAATCTCCCTTCCCTTTTTTGCCCATCTCCCTACCCCCTTCGGTTTTAATCTTAAAGTGTAGCTGCAAGCCATTGCAGAGTAGGCAACCAAGTAGCATGAAGATTTGCATTTTCTAAAAATTCCCCTGAATGTTGTGTGGAGAATGAATTAGTAGGGGTCAGGAATGGAAGCTAATTGGGGTGCTCCTATAGTAGTGGAAAGAAATTGATGGATTTATAAAGTAAAGCCAGTAGGAGTTGCTGGTAGATTGGATTGGACATGTGGAATCAGAGTAAAGGAAGAGTCAAAAGATGACTTATCAACTTGAACAGCTAGTCAACTAGTTGTACCATGCTTAGATAGGAAACACTGATGAGAAAGCAGCTCTGTCCATGATAAATTAAAGGAGGTACCTGTTTGACATCTCTGTAGAGATGTCAGGTAGGTAATTTGATAGACAAGCTTGGAGCTCAGTGACAAGGCCAGGGCAGAATTCATTTTATAATTAAAATAAAGAAGCCTAACTTGGTCATACATTAGTGTTGAGTATTTAGCATATGTGCTGCTGAAGCAAGCACAGTGCTCAGTATTTAAAACCACAACAGGTTTAGCACAAGAAGGAGCCACCATTGCAATAGGAAGAAATCAGAAAGTGGTGCCTTGGAAGCCAAGAGAAAAGCATTTCAAAAAGGAGAGGGAGTGATCAACCCTGTTGAGTGCTGATAAGAAGTCAAGTAAAGATAATTAAAAGGTGACCAATTAGATTTGTCAACATGGAAATGATTGGTGAAATTAATGAATATCACATTTCTAAACTTGTTTTTATATTTCACCATTTAAAATAGGGATGTTTATAAATGATGATAAGTCACTATTTAATTGGCAGCAGTTTTTTTCCTTCAGTGTTATATAAAGTAATAATTCACCATATAATTTATGGTACCTTGAATCAATAAAATGTGACTAAAGTAGAGTGGTAGGGGTGGAACTCTGATTGGAGTGTGTCCTCAGTCATATTTTCTGTGAAGGTGACTTGACTTCTTAGCTTTGATTTTGTTAACCATTTAAAGCGTGGTATCTCAAGCCAGAACTAAATTCCTGACCAAAGTGAAGATGTAACATTCTGCTCTTAAGTTTTTTTTTTTTTTTTTAGACATCAAAGAATAGTAGTAGTCTTTAATCTGAGAAAATGGGAGCCAAAAAGAAAGCATTATCATTAAGTTTCTGCAGTAATTTAAAAGGTGATATTATATACCTTCATAGTTAGTTCTTCATTCTTAACTCAGAGTGAAGATCTAAGGAACAGTAGAATAGTGTAATAGAGCTTTCACAGAATAATTGCCAAATACAGTTTTGTTCAACATAGGAACATCTGTTTCTCTTCTCTAATTTTACCTTGTTTCTACCTCTAAACCAGCTAGAGTTCTCTCACTCATAATTCTTAAACCAGCAGGAACTTTTCTGGTTTCTCCACCTACAACTTCTGTGTACAGGCAGAAATTTTATTGTAAGACATTCCACATGATGTTCCACGCATGTTTGATTTACTTTTCATAAATACTGTTTTTTCTTCTCGGTAGATGTTCTGCCTCACCTAGTTTTCCAGTCTGTTTTTTCAGTACCTGTGGAACTTTATTCTGTGTCTTGTTTCTTCTTAGATCTTCATGGTCATCTGTTTTTCTATTTTTGTT
>PVJL010003100.1:123915-169242 GCA_004026885.1 Lyroderma lyra
TTTTTTTTTTTTTTTTTTTTTTTTTTTTTTTTTTTTTTTTTTTTTTTTTTTTTTTTTTTTTTTTTTTTTTTTTTTTTTTTTTTTTTTTTTTTTTTTTTTTTTTTTTTTTTTTTTTTTTTTTTTTTTTTTTTTTTTTTTTTTTTTTTTTTTTTTTTTTTTTTTTTTTTTTTTTTTTTTTTTTTTTTTTTTTTTTTTGGTACTCCTGCATTTTTTATTTCCTGACTTTAGCCATTCTAGTCATTAACCTAGTTTTATGTCTCAGCAAATTTCTTGTCCATTACAAATGTAGAGGTATAAGTAAAGATGAAGTACATAATTTCTATGCTTAGTGAGAAAAGTACACAGAATTTATATTCAGTTATAGAGGTGGTTTTCATCTTGGGAAAAATGTGGGACATTTCACATCATCCTCAGTTGGGTCCTCAGGGTGTCTTATCTTGTGTTGTGAATTCTGCACATGTTCGAGTGGTAATAGAATCAAGTTATTTCTAATTCTGTAACCTGAGTCAAATCACTTAATATTTCTCTTGCTTTCATATCCTCTTCTGAAAAAAAGGAGCTTTATAGCTACATATATAGTATTGCTACTAGTTTATCACAATGATAAAATTAGACAAGTGTATCAAATAACCAGGGAATGAGGTTTATTATAACTAGATTATTCTATTGGCTTAAGCTCTCTTGTTTGATCTCTCCTTCCTTTCTTCCTCCCCCTTCTCCTCATCTCATATACCCGTCTTGCTCATTAGGCTGTGAGCTCTTTAAGGATACAGATTTTCTATTCATCTCTGTGTCTCTTGTGTACCATGGTGTCTAACACAATAACCAAATATTTGAATGAATAATATTTGGAAGTAAATGTTTGAATGCATGAGAATAGGATGCAGAGAACACTGTTGAGGGGCCAAGAAAGCCTTGGGGATCAAGGTGGGAGGAGAAAAGCCTTTGAATGGAGGAGACTGAAAAGGAATGGTTGGTGAGATAAGAACTAGAAAAGCTCAGTGAGCAACCATAGATCAGTTGTAATGCAGGAGAGAGGTCCCATAGATAGGTGATAACTGAAAAATGTCCATTGTGCTTGCTGGTTAGACAACCAGTCGTCATATTGACAACCTTTTCAGTAGAGTGGTGATGGTGATGCATGGTGGGAAGGGCAGACGCAGGTTGTGTGGAATCTACACCATAATGGATCAGGTAATGGATAGGCATCGAGACAACAGATGTGACCCATGTGGACTCCTTTGAAGGAGTTTGATTGAAATCTGTAAAGAATGAGACTGTTCCTTTGAGACGCACACCCTAGATCACTCTCATACTTAAGCATTCAAGAAATATGATTTGTAATGAATGTTCCTAATCATTGGATGAAAGGTGCCATAAAATGTTCTCACAGTCCTTGCTCAGGTCCAGCAGTAGGTGATACTAGATACATGTGTTAAAGTGTGCAAGCTTTACGTAGAACACTTCTGACTTAGCCATTTCTGACTTAATACTAAATCTTGCTCCTGTTTTCCTTTCAGTTATTACAAGAACTGTGTACAGTGTTTAATGTAGATTTACCATGCCGTGTGAAGTCTTCCCAGTTGGGAATTATCAGCAATAAACAGACGCATACCAGCGCCATAGTGAAGCCACAGTCTAGCTCCTGTTCCTATATTTGCCAGCACTGCCTCGTTCACCTTGGAGACATTGGTGAGCCTTCGGTGTGAAGGAATTCATAACACATTTATCCTTTTCTTTGGAACAGTCATAGAAAGAACTGAGCATGCACACATTAGATTGTCGTAAGAGGAAACTGCAATACATTTTAAGGAACTTAGATTTTCATAGTGTTTGGGGATTAACACAGAAGATCTTCAAGGAAGAAACTTTCCTATTAAGATTTAAATTTTATTCAGACTTAGGCAGATTTAGGCAAATAATAAACAGCAAAGATGTAATCAAAGCTAAACTTTTCAAAGGAGTGCCATAATAGTTTCTAAATTAGAAGTCTATACTCTGAAATTGTGGGGTTTATAAAATACTCCTTCTGAAGCTAGATTGCCTTCTTTCCTTCCTACCAGTCCATTGAAAGCTCGTTTTTGTTTCCTTTTTACAGTAAAATTTGTATTTCCATTTTATATATTTTATCTGGGAATGTTATGTAACTTATTCCTGTTCATTCCTTTAAGGTGACCTAAAAAGGGTGTAAAACAAATTAACTATAGGATTATGGTTTGCTGTCCTCAAATAACAAGGAGTGGGGAACATTACTGCTTTAAGTTCAAAGATTTTAGACTTCTTGATGTCATAAATCATTGGCCCCATGAGGGGTCACATCAAAGTAAGCATCAAGTTTTGCAGGGAGATTCAAGGAATAGTGTATTTAGGTTGTTTTGCTTTTCATGTATTCTTTGCACACATATACTTAATATTGCAATAGGTATGAGGCATTTCACAAAATCACTTTATAAGATACTGAAGAAATACATAATTTTCAGATCATCTTGTATAGTGTTTTTTGTTTTGTTTTGTTTTTAAGTGCCATATAACCCACCCCTTCTTGGCTGGCTCCAGGTCACCAGCATAGTCCGTAGTGGGAGCTGGTGATGCATGACCCTGGAGGACCTGAAAATGGGGGCTAGGTAAGCTTTACAATTGGTTACATGCTAAATATCCCAAGTAGGGAAGGCCGATGGACGCTTCACACATAATCCTATAGTTAATTTATTTTAAAGTATTTTTCTGTCTTTAATGTTCTTGAATTAATTTTAATGTACTTGTTATCTCTAGACTTTAAAACTAACTTTTGGAAATACTACCCTAGTAGTTGTTTTATTTGTTGGTTCGTTTTTAAACTGAATTGTCTTCTTCCTCCTCTTAGCTCGATACAGAAACCAGACCAGCCAGGCAGAGTCCTACTATAGGCATGCGGCTCAGCTTGTCCCCTCCAATGGTGAGTGGGCCTCTCGTGTCAACTTGTGGTTGACAATGACACTTTATTCTTTGCAGCAATATGGAAAATAAGTCTCACCTTTCAAGTTTTATGAAAGCAAAAGATACGGAGTTTTGGTATTGAGTGTCATGTTTTTCATTTTAACTATATATTCTATATAATCAAATTAATTTCAAAATAAGGTTACTATTGTCAGTAAAGCAATATAAATATATCCCCTAATATGATCTAAAATTGTTTCACCAACTCAAGTTTCCTTAATTACTTATAGAATAATTATTACCGTCTCTTTAATACCACCATTTTTTTGTCTTGTCTAAATCAGCAAGCATAGGATTTGGAGGAAGCTGATTCCCAGTTTTTGTGTCATCACCTAGCTGTGAACTGTTGGTCAAAGTTAACTTTGAAGCGCATGGAATACTTGCACACAGCATCCCCTCAATTCAGACCTTACTACCAAAAATACAGTGCTTTTGTCTTTTGGTGGCCCCAGAATAGGCATTAGCAGTGATTCCTGGATTAGAGAAGTTACAGCAGATCTTTGGTGACATAAGTCATTCATTCTTGTTAAGTCACATTGAAATTCCTGTAGATTCTAGAAGAAGCCCCTTGAAAGAGTCCCAAGCAGTCATGGCAGCCGGGCCCACATTTCTCATTTCCCGCAGCTGCTTTCCCACAGCCGGGAAAGCCGAGCCCCTTCTGAGGTCATGCACAGTGTTCTCCACCCTAACTGTTCGGCTTTTTAGCCTAAACATCATGTGGACTGTTGCTGAAGTGCAATGCTTTACATTAGGCCCATTTGTAATGAGGAAGTCATGACACTTACTTTATAAAACACTCCATGCTATTAATTTAAAAGTTTAAAAATTGATCATTTGTCTTCTGGTAGCAAGTCTTTTTGCACCTTTAGTTACTTTAGAATCTTAACTTTCTCCTCTAGGTCAGCCTTACAATCAATTGGCTATCTTAGCTTCTTCCAAGGGAGACCACCTGACCACAATTTTCTACTACTGCAGAAGCATTGCTGTGAAGTTCCCTTTCCCAGCTGCCTCCACGAATCTTCAAAAAGCACTTTCTAAAGCACTGGAAAGGTAGGGTTAACTTTTCCAAGAAGACTTTGTGTAACCTGGTAGCCTTTACCCTCAAATTTGGGCTTACAAAAAACAATGTCCAGTTACCCTGTGCTTCTCTTCTCTTATATGTTCCCAATTTATAAATAGTCGTGCTAGTTACATGTAATTGTCACTGAATTTCAGCTCATCAGCATCTGATTTGTTCCCAGTAGAGGTGTCCAGGGAACTCCACTTTACAGTTGAAAAGTCAGTCAGATGCAAACTGTCTTCTGTGTACCAGTGCTCGAATATATGCTTTTGTAAACCGAAGCTGCCTTTAAGAGGTTTTAGCCATTTTGCTGCTTAAGACTCATGGAAGTTTTTCTTTCATTTCAGCCGGGATGAGGTGAAAACCAAATGGGGTGTTTCTGACTTCATCAAGGCCTTTATTAAATTCCACGGTCATGTATACCTGAGTAAGAGCTTGGAAAAATTGAGCCCTCTTCGAGAGAAATTGGAAGAACAGTTTAAGGTTAGATTTCAAAAACATAATTTTTTTGTCTTGTCTAAATCAGCAAGCATAGGATTTGGAGGAAGCTGACTCCCAGTTTTTGTGTCATCACCTAGCTGTGAACTGTTGGTCAAAGTTAACTTTGAAGCACATGGAATGCTTGCACACAGCATCCCCTCAATTCAGACCGGGGTGCTGTCTCCATGAAGAAATGCGGGCAGCAGCAGTCTCTTCACTAAGTAGCTGCCATTTGGCAGAAAGAGTCAGAATGGGGAAAAACAGTTCCCTTCTTCTCAGATGAAGCATCTTTCTTTCTTAGTTTTGAAAGTACTACTGCTTTTGATGATTTTTATATTCTTAGTTAGGATTCTGTCACACTCTTCATAGCTGTGTCCATTCTGCAACTCAAGATCATTATTCATGTCATGCTTTGAACCATCAGAATTTGTGATAGTTTAAAGGGAAGAATGAGAAATTTCATTCAACAGGAATGTATTTTACTAATTTGTGTAAGGAGATAAAACTAAGTAACCTTTATTCTATTTATATATATGGAAATAATCTTTTATTAGTATAGTAAATTAGCAGTTTAATGTAGTTTAATATGTAAAGTATGGGAGGAATCAAAATTAAGTATTAATTTTTTTACATTTATTCAACAAATATTTGGCAGTCGGTTGTGTATCAGTCACTGTTTTAGTCACTGGGATCGATAGTAAACAAGACAGTCTCAAGGAATATTTTATATTTCTTGGTTACTTCTAGGTATCTGTACACTTAGGGAATTGTCCATAACTACTTTACAGTTTAATAAGAATTATAAAAGTCTGACATTCTATAAATTGTAGACTTTGACAGTTAAGAGACATAAGTTAGCCAAATACAGTCAATGTGAAATAGTTTTTACTGATAAACTTTTTACATGCAACAGATTATACTAAATGTGTAAAATAGAAATCGTTTGCTTTAAAATAAGCTGCTCCTGCTGTTTTCTGCTTCTCTTGTGGCCTGTTTAAACCTTCACCCATGATTTATAGAGGGGGGTACATGGAAGGAACTTTTTAATGCCCTATGCTGCTCAGCCTGGAAAGAAGAAACAAGTCTAAATAGTTTCATTATAAGTATTCAGATATTTGAAGAGTTATTTTAAAATAACATATTTTTGTCTTTCCAGAGATCAGAGCTAAAATTAAATCTTAAAATTTAAGTAGCATCTGTAGGTTGTTGTTGCCTCTTGAGATAACTTCCAGCTCTTTCTGTGAAAGATACACTTCTTAAGTGGGGAAGGAGGAGGAACCTATCTTAAATGAGATCTTCTCTGTATAAGTTATTCTAGTCTAGAATTCAGTCAGTTTTGCCTTAGGTTCAACGTCAAACACTCATATTCTCTTCACATACATGTTTCTGAATGCAAAGTTCTGATGGGTGTATGTGGGCAGTTGCTAAAATGCGCTTTTAAGTACCATTGCAACACTGAAGTTAAACACAGTGTGAGGCAGATCTATTTTAAACCTTACCCAGTGCTGAAATAGCAGAAGAATATTGTTGGAGTGAAATTTTAAAACAGTTGAGTAAATATTCAAAAGTACTTCTAAAGTATATAAAATTAAGGTAAACTTCATGTCTGTCTAACTAGCAGTCATGAGCTACCAGGCAGAGGCATTTACCAAGTTGAAGTTCATTGAAGGATGCAGGCCTGAGATTTAGGAATTGAGATGCAGGGTTTTTTATATCTGTTAAATGGGTGCTGTTCCTTAACGGTCTTCAGTTCGGTGTTCCTCAGTGTGCTGTTTCACAGTGTCTTTGCGTAACACGTCCGTTCTGATCGGATTTTGTTCTGGGGGGTGCCCTCTACTTGCAACAATACAATCTAAGTTTTACGAAATCACAACTGAATAATTACACACTTACTTAAAGGTGTGGGTTATTACTTCACAAAGTGTTTATTTGAGTATTATTGAGTACCTACTGTGTGCCATACACTTTTGTAGGCTCTTAGAGATACAGGGGAGAATTCTGAGACAAGTTTTGCCTTCATGAACTTAACCTGGTGTTTGCTAGTACTAAGGATGTACTCACATGCACAAATGCGTCTGTGCCCGTGGAGAAAACACTCTAAGGGGCCGTGACTGTTCTGTAGGACATCACCTTAAAAAATACATGCCAGTGGGTTTGTAGATACCAGGCATACGTTACTGTTATACTTGTAAGAAAATTGTATTTTTGAAAAATACAAATTAATATTCTCATTTTCTGCCAATACTGTTATGCCTTTGTGTAAATGGTCAGCTCATCTAGAAGGTTGGATATAAAGATTGATGTGGTGGAATTCTGGAGAAGATATAGAATTTCAGGACATTTTGAGGAAAGGAAAGAAGAATGCTTGATGCCTTTGGAAAAGGAGGAAGCATTCTAGATGTATAGCAGATGACAGGGAGGCTGAGAGATACCGTAGGAAGAGTAAAGTGGAATGGAATTGTGTTTTTCTCAATGATAATGTAAAAGGTCTTGCTAATAGAATCACAGAGCTTATTGTGGATATAGAAGAAAAATATCTCAAAGACAATTCTGAATTTATGAGTTGGTAGGATTACTTGTCACTGCTGGTTGAACTGTAAGGTTTATCTATTTCCCACCATAAGACTGAATCCCCCCCCATCTCCAAAAATTTTGCCTAGAGATGGAGGGAGATTGACTGTGGCTGAAATGTAGGGTAATAAAGCCAGGATGTCATCTCTAGTCTATATCAGCTTTGTTAGGAACTTGTGTTTGAAATTTATTTTTATTTATTTTTATTTATTTTTTTTGGTGGTGGTTCCCTGGCTGGGAATCGAACCCAGGCCGTGACGTTAAGAGCACTGAAGCCTAGCCACTACACCACCAGGGGACCCTGAAAAATATTTGATATGGGAGTAATCTAAAACTGCTGCAGACATTAAGGTCGAAGGGTGTTTATGTGAATTCTTCCTTATAGTGCTGGTTCCCGGGTCACTGAACACACAGTTTGTATAATTTGATGACGTACACCTTCCTTTTACGGGAAAATGTTAGTGTAATAATTTGTAAAAGTGCCTATAACACATGTTAATGATTGCTTTACTTATCATTTACCATGTGTTCCAAAGTGTGTTCTTGCTCATTACTTCATGTATAAATAAGTTTCTTTAAACATGTCAAGCCTTTGAAAGAGTAAATTTTATAACAGATTTTGGAAGTCATTATGTGCAGTAGTTCAGATACATGTTTTGAGTCTGTTCGAAATTTTCTCACTATGTCCATTCTACTTTCTAGTCATTCGTCCCAATTTAATCTTTTAGTGTATATGCAGCTCTTATAAAACAGCTTCTAATGATGAAGGTGTATGAATTTATGAATGGCCCCAAAACTTTTTTCTCAGATCATATTAAAAAGCTTGTAGTTACTCAGGGGAGAAAACTGTTTTGAAAAAAGTGTCTGGGTTAATTCTTCTCAAGGTGCAGAATCAGCACCAGAAATATCAGACCACATTCAACTCAATTAAAATACTAGGTTTAAGAATGGATCAGTTTACTCATCTGTAATTCTACCTTTAACTTCTGTGGCTCTAAATGCAGACTGCCAATTGAACTCTTGTGTCGAAGATGGCTCCTGTTCTCGATAATAACATATGCAGTATTCCTGTCTTCTTTTACAGAGGCTGCTGTTTCAAAAAGCTTTCAACTCGCAGCAGTTAGTTCACGTCACTGTCATTAACCTGTTTCAACTTCATCACCTTCGCGACTTTAGCAATGAAACGGAACAACACAGTTATAGCCAAGATGAGCAGCTGTGTTGGACACAGTTGCTGGCCCTCTTTAGTGAGTATTAAATCACTTAACGTTCTGTGCCATCTTCTTTGGAAGGCATAATCTTAGGCATTTTCATCAATGTACCAAAGCATTAGTGACATGTAAAAGTCCTGTATTTCTTAATATTGAACCAGGAGGCCCAAACCTTCGGTTCTGTCTTTTATCTGCTGACACCCTCTTATCAACTGGATCTATAAAATTTTAACATGGGACAGAAAATACCTTTTTAGAAAGAAGCTGTAAGATATTTAAATGTTAAGGAGAATACAGCAGAAAGGCTCATAATGATATTTTAGTTTGGAGTGGTACACAGTTTCAAATATCTTAAGCTCTCTGAATACAATTTTTTTCTTTTTAAGTGTCTTTTCTTGGCATCCTGTGCAAGTGTCCTCTCCAGAACAAATCTCAGGAGGAATCCTACAATGCCTACCCTCTTCCTGCAGTCAAGGTCTCCATGGACTGGCTGAGACTCAGACCCAGGGTCTTCCAGGAGGCAGTGGTGGATGAAAGACAGTAGTAAGTGTCTTAGAATTTTGTATTGGCTTGTGTGCTTTGTTTGATTTTCACAGATATGTAGAAACCACCCTCTAAAACACAACATTTGAACAATGGAAGACGTTGTATTTTCCACCTACTCCTTGGAAATTGAACTGAAGACTTCTTTGTATGCTTTTCCTTTATTTGTTTGAATTCTTCATGTGAGGCACAGTAGAAAGGATTTCTAACTCCCTTTGCGCTCCCCCCACCCCCACCCCCAGTTGTTATCGTGGGGAAAAGGCATTTTTTACATTTCAAAATGAAAGGGAAACAAGACCAGTTTGGTTGTTATCAATTACAGTATGCCCTGATTTTCAGTTTAAGAGTTAAAGAGAAGAGATTTTTACTTCTTCCATTATTTTCTTTACATAAACTGTTTGATGTTGTCTTTACAGTAACATCCAATTGAGTTATATTTGCTTATTTTAAGCAGATGAGATTGAAGATAGTTTTGGTTCTTACCATCTGTACTTTCTACTCAGAATAGTTCTGACAATTCTTAGGAAACTATTGATTTTAGAGTGACAAATGAAAGCTCTCAGTTTACCTTTGATTGTAGGAATACTTCCAATATGGTTTTGCAGTGTGCAGGAAGTTCCTCACCTGCATATTTGGGTGTGGTGGATATAAGGAGACTCTTCTAAAACTTTGCTTTGTGACCCACCATGCACACAATGACCAAGGCCACAACTGAAAAATGGCAGGCCACGTTCAAGACCCTGTGATCCCTCTACTTCTTAATTCTCTTTACTTTTCCCCCTTAAGCCTATATATAAGCTCCTTTCTTTTTTGCAGTTATGAATAGTTTAGCAACATAGCACAGCCCCCCACCCCATCATCATTGCATCATTGTAGGCATTCGTCAGGGACACATTCTTGTACACGTGCTTCCTGGCACAGCATTCTCATTTCTTGACCCAGAGGCTCTACAGTTTCCCTTCCCTTGTGCAGAAGGAAACTTTAGAACCCAAACTTGTGTGTGGTTCAGTACATTGTCTCAGTAATGCCATGAAAGAGGAATTCTGTGTTTTACATTTGCTGACAGTTTTTATATTCGTGGGCAGAGATGGATTGTTTTGGTTTTTTGTTCCTGTACAGTGACAGGACCAAAACCCTTTTGGTCCAATCTGTGCGTGCCCATTCCTTTCATGACAAAGGATGTTCACCAGAGGAATAGTTTTATTTTCAAACCATTTCCCCCCACTTCTTCATTATCATTTCCTCTTCCCCCTTCTAAATATATAAAGATAATTAAGAATTATGCTCTCGCAGGGGTTTCATTCTAAAATTATCTGACTACTCATTTTAAAGACTAGTGTGGGGTAATTTTCTGAAACTAGAAATGTTCCAATATGTTTGATACATTATAGTAGTAGTCTTAATTTATATGTTTTAAATAATGAGAAAATAATCCCCTTTCCCTTTGTGATGTCAAAGTTTGACATACATTTAAATAATCTTCCATTTCTCACTTCTGGACTTACTCTGTTTTTAGAACTTGTTTTCTCCTGTACTTTTGAGAACGTTATCTTAAGAAATAAATACATGAAGTAGCAATTATTATTATTATTTTTTTTATAGAAAGCAAAGTTAGCCTTAACCCAAAATTGGGAAAAGCAGTATATCACTAAATCACCTACTCATGTTCTTTTTCTGCAGTCTTTTTTCTTGAGATCTCATACTTGTTGCATAAGCATATTGTCTTTCTAGTACTCTTTTTTAGATTATTAACCTTCTCTTTCTGCCGTCTCTTGTAATTTGTTTTATGCCCAAAGGCCTGTGAGATATTTATTCTTCAGTGTTTCCTTAGCTGTTTTTCCTATATATATTCTTTTGTATTTTTTTTGAGTAGGATATTCCCATTTTTCAAAGTATACAACTGTTAGAAATAGTTGTCGACTTCCAGTTCTTTCCCATGATGTGATTTTATATCCAGTTTCTCTGACCTGGGCACCATGCCCTAGCCTTTTTTTTTATCACACTTCTCACCAACATTGGCTGTTATATATTGCAAGAAACGTTTAATACTACCTTAAGTAGAACATGATTATTTCTGATATTTTAAATTAAATATTACAAATATTTTTAAATATTTTACAAATGTTCACAGAAATTGCCTGTGCATTAGGAAACAGGTTAGAGGTAAGGATATTATAACAATGTGTGAACTTTTTTTGTATAATAAAGGAAAAAGCATGTTCATAACTTTGAACAGAGAATGTGATTTAACTGTGGTTATAACCATACCCTGTCCCAGATTAAGAACTAATAATGTATGTAAAAGCTCTGTAAAAACATAAACTCTCTGGTCAAAGTTTTCTCAGTGAATACCGTTTTTCAGCGTTTAAAACTGAAAAATTGTTTTCACTAGTTGTTAAATTAAGGGCCTAGGAAATGATCTGCAGTAGTAAGCCCCTGTCATGAAATTTAACCCTTCTGGTATATCTTTTATCTAAACATCTTCGGCAGTATGGTTCAGAAAGTCATAGTCTTTAAAGTGCTGAGCAAGCGAAAAAATATAATATGTCAAGTCTAGGTCCAGTAGATAGTATTTTCATTGTTTATTAGTGTTCTGGTTTCTCTTGTATAAAAATAAAGTCTGAACTCTCTCTTTAATTTATAGCATTTGGCCCTGGCTGATTTCTCTTCTAAATAGTTTCCATCCCCATGAAGAGGATCTTTCAAGTACTAATGGTAAGGGCTACCTTAACCTTGTGTTGTTGACATTGTTCTCCACCACTGATAGTGGGTTTAAAGCCAGAGAAAAAACAGGTTCTTTTTCTTACGTGTTTGACATTAAGTTGAGTGTCTCAGAAGTTACTTGGAACTGTACACTGATTAAGTGGGTGGAAGTAGTGTTCTTCCAGTTCTTTCAGCAGCTTACTCTCCCATTTAGCTTCATCTGAATAGGAGTCTAGAGAGTACAGTGTCTTCCAGTTCTTTCCATCTTCTTTCCTTTCTCTTTGTTCTTACTGTTTTTTTGTTTGTTTGTTTGTTTGTTTTCAAAAGAACTGATGTGAACAGCATAGTGATACCTGCTTATCAGAACATTTAGGACATACCAGTGTAAAGATCCCAAGTCACCCATTGTTCTCTCATACAGAGATACTTTGTACTGTTAACACAATAGTATAGTTTGTATGCACCTTTCTCTTATGTCTACAACAAACCTGTATGTGATTGGTATCAAAGTCAGCTTTGTACTTGCTTTTTAAATTTAACATTATATTGTTAGCATTTTCCTTTGTCATTCAAACATTAAGAAACATGACTTTTACTGGCTGCATAATATTCCATGCTGTGGCTATGCCATGATTTAATCATTGTCTGTTTGCATTAAGATTTTCCCCATTATAAATAATTCTACACGAAACAATCTGTAGTTGACTCCTTTCTGATTATTTTTCTTCCATTAGATCAGTGCTCCTCAAGCATTAATTTATAAACTTATCACTTAGTACCTTGTGAAAATGCAATTTATGATTCATTAGGTTTGGGATAGTGCCCAAGATTGTGCATTTCTTACAAGCTCCTAGATGATGCCAATCTTGTTACTCAGTTCTTTGGGATTACTGGGTCTGAGGCTATGAATATTTTTATGATTACTGAGAAAAATGTCTTTGGTGTACCCATCCTCCTTGGCACTGAGTAGGAGGTACATATTAGGGCAATGTCTAGATCCCAGAGGCAACATGCAGGGCTTTGACAGGTAAAGTATTTCATCAGGATAGTATAAAGAAGAGCAGAGAACTGTGAACATAGTTTCTTTCTGTGTAGAAGGTACAGTAGACTCTCCCTTAACTGGAACTCAAACACCTGGCACTCCTAAGCAACCAGCAGAAAAGTCAAAGAAATAATGCTGTATTTATCCGGCATGGGTGTCGATTAACTGAGAGTCTACTACACCCATTTTTTATTTCCATTTAGTGAGCAGTATTCTGCTAAACAACAGTATTTTAATTAAAATACTTACAAATCTTAATTTCTACCCTTCTCTAGCTACACCACTTCCAGAAGAGTTTGAGTTACAAGGATTCTTGGCTTTGAGACCGTCTTTCAGGTGAGTGGCTGCTGAAGGAGGTTTATTTTGTTGCTGGTGGTTGCAGTATTAAAATTTTAACAGGAATCAGGCTCGGGCGTAGAAGCATCTTTGATCTTTCCCAGCTCTGTCTTACTTTCCTAATAGCAACTAATAGTGAAAGTTTTTGATGTAAAATGGATTTGTATATGTCGTACCTTTAATTTCTATGTAAAACCAATACTGAGTGCTTAAGAAATATGTAGTAAAAGAAAGGAAAAGAAAATTGCTTCTTCCAAGTGGTATTTCTTCACTAAATTCTGCCTTTTATACTCTTCTTGGAACTAGAGGGAAGGTCTCGAAATTGGAAACCAAATGCAAACCAGAGGATGTTGCTCGACATTTTTTATATCAATAATAAGGATAAAGCATCCTATTTCTCCAGTCATTCTCTCTTTTCCTCCTCTTTCAGAGGAATAACTTCTTATTCATTTTCACGTTGAACCATTTCATCTGTGCCCTTGATTCTGTCCCTTCCTGCTGCCTCCCCAAGAACCCTGCTCCATCTGTCCTTCTCTGTCTAAATTGTGTTTTTAGTATCTTTTCATTTTTTTAACAACCAGTTACTTCACTTTAACATTCATATATGCCCTAGTCTTTCTCAAAAGTAAAATTCACAACCTCATCTTTCTCTGATGTGCCCTATCTTTGTCTTTGTCATGAAACTTCTTAAAGTAATAGTGTGGGCTCCTCTTACTGACTCGGCTTTACTCCCACCTGTTTCACAACCTACTACAACTTACACTGTCAGTGTTCTTCTAGGTAACAGATTTTACTGACTTGTTTATAATTTTCATTCTATTTAATTTTCTCTGACTTTGAGTCTGTTGGTTCCCTTTCTTTAAGGAACCTTCTTTTTCATAGCTCCGTGACACGATTCTTCTCCTGCCCTTAACAATCTAGCCTCTTTCCTCCTTCCTTGGCCTTTCCTTCCCACTCTATGTTCTGGTTGGTGATCAAATCCATACCCTTCATCTCTTGGATGGTAAGCCCAAAATTTTTGGTTCTGACTTCTTTTGTAGTTTGGACTCCTATTTCTAACAACCTGATCTCCCTTATGCATTTTAAACTTTAGTGTGACCAAAAATGAGCTTATGTTTTCCTATTTGGTCAGCAAAAATGTGATCTTTCTATATTTATCTGTGTGCCACCTATCTGCCTGCATGAACAAACTAGAAATCTGAAAATGTCTTATTTCTGTTCATCTTTCTCACCAAGTCTTTGTGATTCTGCATCCAAAATACCTCTTAGATCCAACTCCTCCCATTTATTTCTTCATAATTCAGGCTCTTACCACCATTAACCTGGAGAATAGAAAAGCTTCCAAATCAACTTTCCTAAGTATAGTCCCTCTCTTTCTATAGTCCATTGCTACCCTGCTTCCACAATTACATTTTTATAGACCTTATGATGCCCATTGCTAATATAAAAACTTTGATTTACCACCCCCAATTGTTCTAGTATCTTTTTTGGCTTGATATCCAAATGCTTAGTTTTTCAACATATATTCTGTCACTATACAGGTCTTCAGTTTTCAGCTACAGTTTCCACTTCACCCTCCTTGCCACCGATACTTGTATACATACTATACATTCACTACGTCCTGTTCTTAAATAGCTCTGTGTTTTTATTCCTCCAAAACTGAGTTCATGCTGTGCCTAGAACATTCCCTTTTCCTCTTCTCCCCTCCCTTACCAACTTGTGAGCACTGACTTACACCTGGCCAGGGTCCAGCTCAAGAATCACTCTATGAAAACTTTTCAGAGCTTATCAGAAGGAACTGGCCCTCCTCTTTTACTGTGCTCTCTTATTCTTTGCATATTATCTTCTCTGCTTTGTTTCATTGGGTTTAAAATCTTTGGAAATATAAATTCAAACAAATGTAGTCGATTACATCAAGTAGCTAACCATACTGGAAAAAGCTGAAGCCATTTCAATTGATAGGTGAACTTGGTTGCCTGAAAAATATCTTTAGCAGTTTAATAATCTGTAACTTGCTCATATCAATTGTAGGAACTTGGATTTTTCCAAAGGCCACCAGGGCATTACAGGAGACAAAGAGGGTCAGCAACAACAGATTCGGCAGCAGCGCTTGATCTCAATAGGCAAATGGATCGCTGATAATCAGCCAAGGTATTCCTTATCGGATACACATACATACCCCACCTGTGTTGGAGATTTTGGTGTAATGCTGTGATGATGAACTCTGAAGTCAAAGTGTTGGTAACATAAATTACGACCCTAGTGATCATTAGTATACTCTATGTCTTTGTTCTCCCCATTATGTGGCCTATCGTAGGGAAATTGGCCTTGCCTCCCTTGTTTATCATGAGCTTCTGCTCTAAGGTGAAAGCATCTATGTAAATCTAAGTTGTATGGTCACAGTTATAGTGATTCGTATTGATGGGTGTGGTGGTCAATTGCAGTTAGGACAGACTGGGATGGAGCTAGTGAATAGTTAAATACAAAGCAGGTAGGGTAGTTGGTATAGTGGAGAGGGCACAGGTTTTAGTCAGATAGTTTCTAGTTCTGCCAGTTCCCTAGGATCTCTCCAGTTGATAATAACCTTTCCAAAGTTGGTAATTATTTCTTATTCATTTATGTGTTGAGGTTCCTGTCATACTGTAAGCCCTTGGATGGTTGCATATGTGAATGTACTTGTACCCCTGAGCTTCCGTTTTCACACCTATTAAATAGGAATTATATATAGCTACTTAAAGGGCCTGATCTAGTACCTGTGTGCCAGACATGCTCGATGAATGCAGCTGTAATTATTGGAAAACATTAAAAGGGTGTGGGAATGTGTTGATGTTAAGTTTGATAATGAAAACCTCAATTTCTTCGTAACTATTTTTTGTGTTACCTGAATTCACATTGTTATATCCTGCTTTTTTCAAGTTTTTTGGGCTGAGAATGTATTACTGATTGTTGGATCCATAAGCAATTCGAATGTTGGTGTTTTTTAGGTTTATGTTTTTCATATATGGATTTATTTTTGCTTTTTTTAGGTTGATTCAGTGTGAAAATGAGGTAGGGAAATTATTGTTTATCACAGAAATCCCAGAGTTAATACTGGAAGATCCCAGTGAAGCCAAAGAAAACCTCATTCTACAAGAAACATCCGTGTCAGAGTCACTAGCTGCAGATGGGAACCCAGGACTGAAGTCAGTGCTGTCGACGGGCCGAAATCTAAGCAACAACTGTGACTCAGGAGAGAAACCAGTGGTCACCTTCAAAGAGAACATTAAGCCACGAGAAGTGAACAGAGACCAAGGAAGAAGTTTTCCTCCCAAAGAGGTGAGAAGGGACTGTAGCAAAGGAATAACTGTAACTAAGAATGATGGAAAGAAGGACAACAGCAAGAGGAAAACAGAAACCAAGAAATGCACCTTAGAAAAGTTACAGGAAACAGGAAAGCAGAATGTGGCAGTGCAGGTAAGCTGTATTTGAACTATAAAGCAGGTAGAGGAAGGCTCACAAAAAAGGCAAGCTTTTTCGTTTTGTTCCTGAAGCCTTGGGAATTGGCTGTTCTAGAAGCTTAAATGCGTTCTTTGAATATTGTGTAGTAAGGTGGTGTAAAGAGCTGTGGTAGGTGGTTACTTCATCAATTCTTGGGAATTGTCATGCAAGTGAACGTTTCAAATTGTTTGATATTTTTTGTCAGTTCTCTCCAGTTGAAGTGGCTTGAAATGACCGACCAGTTGCAGAGCAGTCAGTTCAACAAAGACTTACATTTTCTTTGGAAGCTGTGCTCACCACTTGTTAATGGTGTAGTGAGAAACTGGCTGTCTTTTATAGACCTAGTAGAACCAAGAGTTATCTTAAGGCTTATACAGTTTGTTTTCAGACTCACTACACAAAAAATTATATTCTTGGAAAATGATGAAGCTCTTTTCCTTGAAATTTATACCTGTCCCAGTCCGCTGTTACCCTGGCACATGGGAATTTTTAAAGCAAGAACCCAAGTCTCCTGCTGGGAAAAGATAAGCACTGCTCAGTTATTTGCACTTTGGGTTTTTTATACCTTTCCAAAGAGATGCAGTGATTGATTGCATATAAAAGAAAAAAGGTCTTTATTATTACCATTAATGTTTGAGTGCCTAAGTAGCCACTTCATTTGTTAACACATTTTAGCCAATAAATTTGTTTTCAGTAGGCATGAGAAACAATTATTTAAGGCTCCTTGCAAATAAACGGTGCCTTCAGTGTATTTCCCTTACAGGGTTTTTTTTTGGAGGTGGGGAGAAGGGAGAAATAAGAATATAGTATAGTAGATTCTCAGTTAACCTGCACCTGTGGGGGATGGGTAGATGCCGGATAAATGTAGTATTTCTTCGATTTTTTTTTTTGGCAGGGGGACTAGGGGCTGATTGCTTGAGAGTGCTAGCTGCTTGAGTTCTGGTTAATGAGAAGTTAATAGTTGAGCCACAAAGAGATTTTAAGATTAATAGTAGGTAAGAAACAAAGAGAAAAACATGGTAGAAATTGAGAAAAGGCAGACAGAGAGAGGTGCTAGGGAACGGCAAGGGAAAACCAAATGAACTGTATAAAGCTGAAGAATTAGTGTTCTAGGGATAGAGTCCAGCATTTCCTGCCTACTCTGCCTCTCTTCTTTGTAACTGCTTCTCAACAAGATCAAGGCTGAAAAACAATCTTCTTCCCTGTCATTCATCCCTCTTAGACCTGCTTATAGATGATTAAAGAGAGCCTGACATGGTCCATATAGCACCACCCTCTGTGCCTCATCCTAAGTTTTCTATAAATGGTCCCTGCTTTCCCTTATTTATATGTTGTTTAACAAATTAGAGTACAAAGGGCCGTGGGGCCCATAACAGCCGACTTAAGATTTTTGGACATAATGGTGTTTTAAGTACTTCTTACAGTAGGTGCTTCCTTCTTACACATTTGAGTTTCAGATTATTATAACTTTGCTTCTGTTGCTCATAGGTGAAATCTCAGACAGAGCTAAGAAAGACTCCAGTGTCGGAAGCCAGGAAAACACCTGTAACTCAAACCCCAAGTCAAGCAAGTAATTCCCAGTTCATCCCCATTCATCACCCTGGAGCCTTCCCTCCTCTTCCCAGCCGGCCAGGTAAATAAATGTGTTTTGTGACTTCTACTTGATCCCCTCTGTAGGAGTTCCTGGTCATTCATTGAGTAATTTATACTCTATCAGAGTGACAGTACTATACCATAATGTTAAAATGTAGAAGGAAGTTTTCCCCTTAATGCTAATGAAATTATTTTTGAGTTACTCTGTCGTTTATATACAAGTGTATATTCGTTATCATAAAGGAATTCCTATCACTAAACATGATATTTAAGAAATCACCTTGAGAATACTCCACATACTTGAGTGGATAAAAGTAGTAGTCAGTAATCTATGTTTAATTCTTGAAATTAAGTTAAAGATTTTCCCTTGATCAGTCTTCCTTGATGGTTGATCCTTACCTTTTATAATTTATAACAAGACCTCTTCCCTCCCCTCCTGTCCCCTTCCCCACCCCCAAATGACCTTTTTGCCTTTCTTTTGCTAAATTTCTTCAGAACTAAAGCTGTGTTTTTCTATTTTGAAGGGTTCCCGCCAACATATGTAATCCCCCCTCCTGTGGCATTTCCTATGGGCTCAGGTTACACCTTCCCAGCTGGTGTTTCTGTCCCAGGAACCTTTCTTCAGCCTGCAGCTCACTCTCCAGCAGGAAACCAGGTGCAAGCTGGGAAACAGTCCCACATTCCTTATAGCCAGCAACGACCCTCTGGACCAGGGCCAATGAACCAGGGACCTCAACAACCACAGCCACCTTCCCAGCAACCCCTTACATCTTTACCAGCTCAGCCAACAGCACAGTCTACAAGCCAGTTGCAGGTTCAGGCTCTAGCTCAGCAACAGCAATCCCCCACAAAAGCCGTGCCAGCTTTGGGGAAAAGCCCTCCTCACCACTCTGGATTCCAGCAGGTAGGTCACACTCGGGTGTACTGTCCGGCTGAAATAAGAGGGGAAGGCTGACATTATCCCACGTCTGCTTAATTACATACTAGTTAGGCTTTCACATACTTCTTGCTTAGACGTATAATGGTGATGGGAATACAGAAGTATTCTTTTTGCTGTTTAGAAAGTTCAGATGTTTTCCCATCTGCTTTTGTAAAGGATGGTAGATGTTAACTCCTTCTTTGAAAAGGATTTTCTGTAAATAATTTCCTCCTATTTGAACATAAACTGTAGAAGGAGAGATAGAATCATAATCTTGAAATGTTAAGAAAGATGACACTCATCTTAAATACTGTCATCCCCACAGCACTTGAAGCAGGAAAGAGACAATACACATTCATTCATTCATTCATTAAACCTCATAAATAATTGAATTGAAAGAGAATATGAGTACAGTACCCCAGTCTGTTCCCAGAGAGCTCTGTGTGTTGAAAAAGCTAAAGGGTAAAGGAGACTGCTGTCTTGCCTGGGATTTTGTTAATTGTAAATTCATTCCTTGATTCCTGAGCATTGAGTATAGAGACCGTTACATTTTATCTTCATCTTAGTGACAGGCATCTCTTTTTTAGTATCAACAGGCGGATGCCTCCAAACAACTGTGGAATCCCCCTCAGGTTCAAGGCCCATTAGGGAAAATCATGCCTGTGAAACAGCCCTACTACCTTCAGACCCAGGACCCCATAAAACTGTTTGAGCCGTCATTGCAACCTCCTGTAATGCAGCAGCAGCCTCTAGAGAAAAAAATGAAGCCTTTTCCCATGGAGCCATATAACCATAATCCCTCAGAAGTCAAGGTCCCAGAATTCTACTGGGATTCTTCCTACAGCATTGCCGATAACAGAGCTGTGATGGCCCAGCAAGCAAATATGGACCGTAGGGGCAAGCGGTCTCCCGGAGTCTTCCGTGCAGAGCAGGATCCTGTACCCAGAATGCCATTTGAGGTGTGTGTCTTTCCCATCACCAGGTACTTCAGAGATAGGGGGTGCATAGCTTTTGAATTCGTCATGTGGATATTTGTAAAGGTCACTCTGATCCTTCAGTGCTACCGAATGCTGCTGAGCAGTGGGCACGGTGCTTGGTCTCCTCACAGTTGCACAGTGTGTTTGATTTGCGGGAGCTGAAGAATCCTGTTACTGATTTTGAACTGTGACGGTCTGGCAGAGAAGTCAGGTGCAGAAATCTCTGTCACTGCACATTAGAGAATTCGGAGACCAAGCTCCCCTCTGTTGGGCTGAATCGGCTAAGTTTAAAAATAGGTTTAAACAAACTGCGTTTTGAGAAGCAGAGAGTCAGCCAGTTATGTTTGGTAGTGGAGCCCTCTTCCTTGCCCTCCGCATTCAGGAGAAATGGGCATGTGTGACTTTCAAGGAGAGCCGTTTCTCTGCTGGCACAAGATACCCTGGTCACTTTGCTTCCTCGCCTTGTTCTCCTCACTTACGCTCTGCACTGTCGGTAGTTTTGCGTTACGTTGTCTCAGTCTGCCTCTACCACTGTCCTTGTGTCACTTTGCTTGTGTTTCAGAGCATTTTGCTCTTGACTTAATGTTGTCTCACTGTTAACTACTTCTTCCTCCTTGACTTCAGTTGCCTTTATCCCCATACTCACGCTACTACTCCTTGGTGCTTTTGTCACCCTTACTGCATCTCACTGTGATCCTTTCTGTCACTAGGACCCCAAGGGCTCCCCTCTGCTTCCTCCGGACCTGTTAAAGAGTCTGGCTGCCTTGGAGGAAGAGGAAGAGCTGATTTTTTCTAACCCTCCTGATCTTTACCCAGCTCTGCTGGGGCCTCTCGCCTCTCTTCCTGGAAGAAGCCTCTTTGTATGTATTTGACATAACTGTTCTTGCTCTAACCCCACCTGCTTGTCTGAAATTTTGTAGTGCTTCGAGTAGGTGGTTTCTTCTTTGGGGGGGGGAGGGGGGAGGGCTTTTCGTCTTTACAGAATTGTAAAACTTACTTCCCGATGGCCCAGCTAACCTTCAGATGGTAGTAGAATGTGGCAAACGCTGTTGACCCCCTAGTCCCCCCAAACCAAAGTGTCACAGCTTTGTTACATGTATTACCCAGGAAGCTGCCTGCAGGGCAGTCACACACAGGATGGGACACTGGCAAATTAACTGGCTTTTCAGGTGACCCTTCCATCTGGATGCAGGGATTTCAGGCGTCATTTAATCTTGTTTAGGAGCAGTGAGACTTTTCCTCGTGTACTCAAATAATGAAATGGAATACATTCTAGATTTTTTACTGATATTGAACAGTTTGTGGCTCTTTTCTGTTTGGTTAGCTGAGAGCCCTGATCTAAATTAAGAGCCAGAATTATAAACAGTGAGTAAAAAGGAATAAGATCCTATTTATAAATGTTGGAGTGCGGTGAGCTGAGTGAATACAGAGATAAATAACTAGAAATAGTCTTAAGATGTGGTCAGTGGTATCTTTGAAAAATAATCTTTAGAACCTAGTCTGCATGTGAAAGGATGTCATTCTGTATACTCCTCGATGTTTACATTTTCCTAAGGTGAGGGGGGAGGGTAAGAGCATTAAGGCCTTGAGGTGGTTTTCCTCCTCCCTTCTCACCGTCATCATAAAATGTAAGACAGTTCTGAGTTCTGCTTCGTTGCTGTTTTCTCTCCAACACAAGGCAAGAAAACATAAGATTAAAATGCATCGATTTTAGTATTAGGAGAAATAAAAGTTTAATGGCCCTCGTGACAGAAGCTGTCCCTGGCACTTAAAGTTCCCTTAAGAATTTGCCTGGTTGAGTGTCCATAGAGAGCTCCCACTTTCCCTGCCAAGTTACCAGAAATCAAAGACCCCCTAAAAACAAAATGCCAGTAGCGTCCTGCAGCCCCATGGGAAGCCTAGCTCCTCAACTGCTGCCTCCACCTGGTGGCCCGCCTCTCCGCTCTTCTGCCTGGCGGCTGCACAGCCTGGACTGTATCTTTCTCTTCGCCTGTTTCCTAATCCTTCGTTCCTGTTGTGCTCGCCCCTTCCTGTATTTAACAGTGTTAATGATACAGTGTGTGCCTTGCTTGTAGTAAGTCTTTAATAAATACTTTGTTGATAAATCATTCAATGACAATGAACATCAGAGATTCGGCCTTTTTTTCCCTGATAACTTTCTTAGAGCCAGTAAACATAAGCGTTAGCAACTATCTCAGTATAAACCACAAATAGCTGCTTAGGAAACCTGTTCAGAAAACAGTTGTCAGATGAATTTGAAAGGCATTTCTCAGGTCATTAATGTCATTGTTCAAACAACTTGGTTCTGGAGAAAACAGTGCCAGACCAGTTCAGCATCTTAATTTTGAGGGTATTTTAATTGCAGCTATTGGCAAGGGGATCCCTAAGGCTTGTGCCCAGATGTTCTCCAGGGTCTGTGGTCCCTGCTGGGGTCTCTGTGCTAGATTCACTGATCAGGAGGAGGGCTCTGTCTAACTGGTCTTGGGCAACTGGCACTTAGCTGGGGTCCTGGCATTAACAGGTTTGAAATTCACATCTTTGAAGCCTTACATTGTACACGATGGGTGAGTACAAATATGCTGAAATTGCAGTCTTTACTTTGGTTGTATAGTATCTTAAGATTAATAGACAATGGAAGGCATAATTTAACTGCCCTTTTTTCCGGGACTGTGAAGAAATCCTTACTGGAGAAGCCTTCTGAGCTCATGTCACATTCGTCCTCTTTCCTGTCGCTCACGGGATTCTCTCTCAATCAGGTGGGTAAACAAGGAAGAATCCTGCTTTGTGTTTTCCTTGTAGACTAGTGTTTTCTTTCCTGTTCTACTTCAGTGAGCGTGTTTCTCTTTCCTTTCTGTTTCATATCTGAGGGCTGTCCAGAAAAGAATCCAGCCATAAATGCCTCTATTTTTCATATTACATGGCTGGGTACTTTCCGGACAGCCCTTGAATTGGGGTCTTCTGGATATTGGATTTTATTCTCTCTCCCTCTGGCTGGAGTATACTGGGGACTTGTATGTTTTAAGTTTGAACTCTTTAACTTTTCATTGATATTGAAATACTTAGGGCTCTGTTCAGCCAAATAAATTATTTAAACTGCCGAACCTGAGTGGTTTATATAGAAATGAGCAAAATAAAGGGCGAGGGGAAACAAAGGGAAAGTTAATTTAACAGGAAAACTGAAAGAAACAAAAACCTTCAAAAGCTCGTGTTGCTAAGAAAAATTTAAAGGTGTATCAGGCATCCAAGAACATAAAGATAGTAGCATTTTCTTCCAGTGTTTTTCTTGGAGCAAGTCTGTAACTTGGTTGTCATTGTCTTTCAGGAAAGATACCAGAATAACAGTGTGTTCAATGAGGTGTATGGGAGAAACCTGACAACCACCTCCAAAGCAGAACTCAATCCCTCGATGGCCCCCCAGGAGACATCGCTGTACTCTCTTTTTGAAGGGACTCCTTGGTCTCCATCACTTCCTGCCAGTTCAGGTATTGACTAGTCTTTAAATTAGGGACCTTTTCCTGTACACTCATACTGATTAGGAGCTAGTATGATTTTGTAATTATAAATATATTAGGTGGTTGTTCTTTTGTTTTAAAAAGGCCTGATGAGCCAGTTTACATAACAAATGCCACTAGAAAAGCCTTTTCATATTCTTAATAACCAGCAGAATTGTAAGGGAGAAAAACCTGGGTTCTATCTTAAGGTTTTCAGCTGTTTTTTAGTTTTGTTTGTAGATACACATTTTTTGCAAGGAAAGTTTGTATTTTTTAAAATAGAGATTATTTTTTTTATCCCTACTATTTTATAAATGGAGTCTGATTTAACAAT
The DNA here is from genome assembly GCA_004026885.1 of Lyroderma lyra. Lineage (NCBI taxonomy): Eukaryota > Metazoa > Chordata > Mammalia > Chiroptera > Megadermatidae > Lyroderma > Lyroderma lyra. The sequence goes on from PVJL010003100.1 coordinate 147,629, forward strand.
AATTCTTAAGGTTGGCTGTTCTAGTTGACAAAAGCAAACCAGGTATACCATGTTAGTGCATGCAAATAAACTCGTTTTGTTCTAGTACAAGGAGTGTACCTTAGATTTGTGCAATGAAACAAATTCATGCATCTGGCAGAGTTCCCTTTTGGGGCCCTTATTTTGCCTTTCCTCCAAAGCCCTGTGGTTAATTTTAGTAGAATTAAAGAGATCACATCTATAGGAAACTTTAATTCTTGGTATGTTTTTAAAACATCTTGTCTATTTAGTGTCCCATTTTTCTGTTATTTAATAGATCATTCAACACCAGCCAGCCAATCTCCTCATTCCTCCAACCCAAGCAGCCTGCCCAGCTCCCCTCCAACACACAACCATAATTCTGTTCCATTCTCCAATTTTGGACCCATTGGGACTCCAGATAACAGGGACAGGAGAGCTGCAGATCGGTGGAAAACTGATAAGCCAGGTGAGACCCAGACCTCATTGCATAGTAGAGGTGAAACAGCTGCCTGCCTTTCCCCGGCGTTTGGCATTTGGCACTGATGGAACACCTTGAATTTTTCTCATCTCTTTTCATCCCCTAGCCATGGGTGGGTTTGGCATTGATTATCTCTCAGCGACATCATCCTCTGAGAGTGGTTGGCATCAGACCAGCACTCCGAGCGGCACTTGGACAGGCCACGGCCCCTCCGTAGAGGATTCCTCCACAGTCCTCATGGAAAGCCTGAAGGTGAGTGCATTTCAGCAGCAGGAACCCCAGAGGTATCTCTGCTTTCATTCACACCAATGGCCGGGTTTGCTCCTCAGCATCTTAGACTTGATTGTTTCATAGCACATGCCTAGCAAAGTTCTGGGAATGGTCCTGCCTGACAAGATTCTTGAATGGGATTTTGTTTTTAATTTGTGAATTCACTAATGATAAAGCAGTATCTTCAGAAGGACAGGTTGTATTCTAAGGTTAAGAAAATTCTGATTCATCTTGGAATGTTTGATCTAAGCCTTTTCTGAACAAGTGAAAGACAGGTATCTAATTTTTTAAAATGTTTTGTTTGCCTAAAACCTTTATAGCAAATACTCTGTGGTCCCACACAGATCTTAATTTTGTCAAAAGACTTCATGTAAAATGTACTTTCGCCTTTTCTGGTGTAAAATGATCTTAATGGGAACTCACTAGTGTTGAAGGTAGTCTGTGATTACCTTTTCTGATAGCTGACGTGTTTTAGGGGCTGGGGATTTTGGGACATATGTGCCTCTATATTTGGCTGAGGTCGAAAAACACATCCTTTCAGACAGCCAGGCCTTTGACCTCTGCTGACAAGCTTGGGGCTGTTTTGCAGTCTATCTGGTCCAGTTCCATGATGCATCCTGGACCGTCTGCTCTGGAGCAGCTGTTAATGCAGCAGAAGCAGAAACAGCAGCGGGGACAAGGCACCATGAACCCTCCACACTGAGGTCAAAGTGGCAACCCCGGGAACGAAGGCTCCATAAACCATGGCATGCTGGGTTTGCGGGACTGGCCCACACAGTCCCCTGCAGGTGGCAGCCCTCTTTTCTGTTTTTTGCTGTCGAGAGGGTGTAAGCATTCCACCAGCCCGCTGAGTGTGCACGAAGTGTCCGCAGTGCAACAAAAAGAAAAAGCATCAGGAACTCTCCGTCCCCCCGGGCCTTCCGGAGGGAGAGAGGAACTGCTGTTTGTCTCACTCAGTTACCTGATACCACCGCCTCTCACCTTCTCCGTCGTGCATGTCCCCAGCCACATGGGAAGTGAAAGCTGAGGAGGGAAGGCAGATGGGAGAAGCCAGTGGGAACTTCTCAGTCCTTTTTCCTCTTTGGGGAATAAAACAGGAATCCATTAACGATTACTTTGCTGACTGAGAATGTAGTGGAAATTATTCCTGAACATCTTTTATTGTTATTACTCTCAGTAGTAAAAAAAAAAAAAGCACACTGAATTCTTCCGCACAAAGATGTGCTGCTTCTAGTCAGTGTGTAGCAAGGAAAGCCCCGTTCACGGCGCCTGTGAGAGGTTGGCGGTGACAGGATGGGGAAACGGACCTCTTCAGCCAGTGGAAGTGTTCCCTGAGGGAGAGTACAGGCCTCAGCTCTCACTCGGAAGGTTCTGGTAGGCCCTCCTCTGGCCTGGAGACCCCAGGAGGAAATGCCCTTCACTCTGTAGGTGCTCGAGCCCCTGTTGAGGATGCAGTGTTGGTGGTGGCGCTGGGCGGACTGGCAGATGACTGCTGTAAGGTTTTAAATCAGCGTTTTTGATTCCTGTACATTTCCGGTAGCGGAGCGAGCAGTCTCCCCGAGGGCGGGCTGCCCACGTGTGGCCTGACAGGTTACTAGGTAGAAGCTTTCAGTGTGGTTATTTTTCAGTTGATTTCTGCGCCCCATCCTACCTGCCACCCCTGCTCCCGGCCCTGCCTCCATCCCTTTTCTGCCCTGTGCTGTGTGCTCGAAATGGTTTTATTCCTAATGTGTACACCTCACCAAGCAGCAGCAGCATGGGGTCCAGCAGGTGGGGCCTCAAAGACAGTGTGAGCAGGAAGGAGGCAGCGGCGTCTGTGCAGCCCACGAGGGCCCGGGCCCCCACCCAGCGGGTCTTCCAACCTCCACTTTCAGAGTGAAGTCAAGGCAACGTGGACACATGCGTGCATCATGCACAGAAGAAACACAATGAAGTCCATTCCGGGAAAGACGGAAGAAAGGAAAATAAACTTTTATTTGATATTTATTAGAAGGAAAGAGGACCGAACATTTTCTTGTGCAGAAACAGAAGGACAGCATTTCTGTTAGTCATTTCCTGGAAAAGTGATATTTTAAGGGGAAATTATGGAAACAATCGAAATGTCCAGTTGCTGTGCTAGTGGTAGGGTTTATTTTCTGGGAGGTGTTTCCTTCGTGTGTCTGTGTGAGTGTGTGCATACACGCCCGTCTGCTCCCCGGAAGGTCGGGGTGTCAGTGAGTGAGTGGAGTTAGCGTGGGGCCTGAGAGCTGGGGAACGGCTGCGGAGCAGAGCACATCCAGGAGCCCTGGTTGTTCCTGGAGTCTGAGAACCCCAACAACGAAAAGGGGTGTGGCTCATGCTGGCTGCTCTTCAGAGAGTGGTTGGAGTCCCGTCTGCCTACGTTATCGCACTCTTAGTTTGACATGGTGTTTGGGATTTTTTGTTTCTGTTTTGGGTGTTTCTAGAAGGTCTGAAAAGGTGAAGCCCCCACCCCTCCATCCCACCCACCCACCCAATGGGAGTATGAAACCCTTTATGCTTCTCTCCAGCCCCTTCCCAGTGTCACCTTCCTCCCCGGCCCCCACTCCCGAGTCTCCGTCCTGCTGCTGTCCCCCACTGTGTGTGTGTGAGCCCTGTGCTCAGGCAGCTGCAGCATCCCCGCATTTCCAGCCATCCTGTTTTTTGCACCTCGACCAGCTCCCCAGGCTCCCAGCAGCTCCCCCGTCCCCTCTGCAGCCCCATTTCTGCATGAGAACCTGGTGTCGGGATGTCTTCTGACTCTTGGGGCGGGGTCCCTCGCCTTACCGTCCTCAGTGTCGAGTCAAGAGGGAGAGGAGAATCTTCATCAGAAACTGGTTTTATGTAGTCACCTTTCTTTTGTGTTTTGTTTTGTTTGGGGATTTGTTTTGTTTTGGTCTGTCTGTGCAAGACCTGCAGCTGCTGAAATCAGCTTTGCCTTTAATTAAACCATGTTCTCTCCAACCAGATCTGTGTGTAGATGGTTTCTTTTCTACCCTAAAAGAAAATCCAGCTTAAAAAGGGAGCATTTAAACTACTCAGATGTCATCTAGAAGAGAGCAAAGATGGCCAGAATTCAAGTATGCTTCAGGGTTATTTTTGCTTCTAGCAGCGTTCCACACCAGTATGCATTATTGTGGAAAGGGCCGGGTAGACAGAAACTGTCAAAATTATTTTATTTAATAAATAAAGAACGGCTTATGTGAAGGACTTAACATCCACTGTTTTTAGCCCTGTTTTTTCTGTTACTAAGGCAGTTCAGACGTAACTTTATCCTTTTGGCCTATCAGATTCACTGAGTCTGATTAGCAGTAACAGTAATTACTGTTTGCAGCTTGGGCTGCACGTCTTTGCGTGGTGCCCTCAATGGACACAGTGTTGATTCAGCCTATACTTTATGTCCTAACTCTGCTTTTCCCAAGCACTTACATTGAAAAGTTGTTGTCAGAGCCATATATGAGGGCTGTCCACAAAGTATCCAGCCATGTAATTCAAAAAATAGAGGCATTTATGGCTGGATTTTTCTAGATTTCTGTAGGAAGAAGGGAGGGAGGGGAATGAAGGCCAGGCCCTGAGTTCTAGTATTTATGGAACCCTTCACCCTAGTTAACCTGGAAAGCAGGCCATTGGTTAGATGATAACCAAAAGAGAACAGTTGCGCTCTATCACATATACTTAGTACTGTACGTACTACACAGTGCTAACCAGTAGGGTGCTGCACACCACCGGCTTCCCGAACACTTACTTTTCATCACTTAAGTGTTAGTAGCATATATTCAGTACTGAACTTGAACGAATGTTCCTCTCTGAGAAGGCATAAAGGGATGTAATTCTTGTACTATTTTAATTATGGAATTGAACGTCGTATTCCCTGGGAACTTAACTCAGTCTCGGTTCTGTGTACGCAATGAGACTTCACAAACAGAAGTTCATCTCGTGTGTGCCTTCTGATCACTAGGGTCACTTCAGGCCCCAGGAGTCCGATAGTAGTGATAGCATCAGGGTTGTTTACACTTAGGCCTTGGGCCTGCACTCTGCGTGTCTTGTTTTTATACATGTTTTATTTTTGCCACACACAGAAGTATACCAACAATAGCTGTACAACTCTGAATTTTTTACAAAGTGAACACATCTGGGTAGCCAGCACTCAGAGCAAGAAACATCAGCCCCCTAGACGACCCCCTCCTGCCCTTCCAGACACTTCTTACCACTCCCCCCACCCCACCCCCCAAGGTAATCACAATCCTAAATTCTCATGTCATTGTCTAATAGGTGACATTTTCACAGAGAAACGGAGATTGGTCAACACTTGCCAACTGCAGTGGTCTCGGCACAGTATACTACAGAGGTGCCCTAAAACTTACAAATGGGGGTACTTCTTCTCTTCAACTGCGTAGGCTGTGGAATATCCTAGACCTCTCTCGGCGTGCTGTCCAGGTCCGCCGTCGCAAGTTCCTCCACGAAAGCCTTGGGGAAGATGCCGGTCTTCCCTTTGCACTCCCCTTCCAGCCATTCATCACTCACTGATCAAAGGAAAAGTACACACTGATTTCTAAGGGACTCAAATGGCCGTCCCACCTTCGGTCCGCCCTCCAGCCCCAGCTGAGCTAACTGGAGGAGTCGGTAGGTGTGAGGTAGGGGTGAACCGAGGACTCAGCTGTCTTGGACGTCGTGATGGAGAAATAAAATGCAGAAGGATGAATTAGATGTTTTAAAAAGATGAAAGAAACTGACTCTTTAGATATGATTTTTTTTAACAAGTTTTATCTGAGCTTTGTTGGGAATCTTCGTTTTGACTACAAGAAAGGGATACTCCATCAGTCACATATATTGCTAATGAATGCCAACTCGTAGAAGATGAAAGAATTGAGAATGGGAACTAGTGATGGGTTCAGTCCATGTTTATGTTAATAACCCCCATTCTGAGCCTTCAGTAAAAGTACAGGTACCAGACTAGACTATACATACACTCAGAGTTCATAATAACTCACTTGTAGATACTACCTCCATTTTACTAAGGATAAAAAGATCCAGAGAAATTAATGGCTGCTTTGGGTTCATTCTGCCAATAAATACCACAGCTTGGGTATGACCTACTCCAGGGCCCATCTACCAGACCCCATAACCAGTTCAGAAGTTCAGGTTTGGGTGTAAGAACAGATCAGATATGAGTGCCTGCTGCTTGGATCCTGCCCCTAGAACTTGGTATGGGGTGTGACTGGGCATTAAAGTTCTCCCAAGGTAATTTACCTAATTACAAACCACTGCCTTGATCTTTCCTACTTGTAACGGCAATCATGGAATGGAAGCATTTGCTAGTCCTGGATCCTGGGAGCATGTCAGAAATGCAAATTCTCAGGCCCACCCCCAAATCTGAGTCGGAATCCGTTTTAACGAGATTCTCAGGTCATTCACATTCAAGTTTGAGGAACTGGAACAAAACCATCTCTTAACTTGAGTACAATTGAACTCACCCCAGCCCCACCTAATATTTATGCTGAATTCTTCTTTTCTACTTAAGTGATAGGAAGATTCAAACCATGTGGGTAATTGCAGAAGTAAACCAACGTAAGAATGCTGTGCACATCATAGTAAGGAGGGCACCCCCTTCTCTCTATATCTACCCAGAAAGTTTTCCTGTGTGTTCTTTGTGTTTGTCTCATTTCCACCCCTAAAGAAAGCTCTTGGACAAGATTAGCTGGTTGGCTGATGGCGACCCTCAGAAAATGGCACAGGCAGTTACTAAACCCGATTCTTGCCGTTACATTTCATTCTCCCTTGTCAGAAGATGAGCTCTGGCCGGGCCCCACCTGCTTCTGTTTCATTTATTCTGTGCTACCTGCCACATACTTGGATACTCATTTTCTATCCCATTAACTTTGAAGTCCCCCACTCTCATTTCTGAATCTATTGATTTTGTTATAATTGGTAATAGTGTTAGGTTTTCACTCCTTTGCAATGCTAATGCACAGCATTTCAGCCGTGTGAACAAAGCTATTGATGGGACTCCTGTTTTCAGGTAGAGAAGTAAGACTCTGTCAGACCATGAGTTAGAACAGCGCTTCTCAGTATAGTCAGGAGACCAGAATCACCAGGAAGCTTGTTGGAAATACACGTTTGTGGATCCCATCCCAGACGTGAATCAACATCTCTGGGAGCCGGGCCAAGGAATTTGATTTAACAAACTCTCCAAAGGATGCTTGGGCGTACTGTACTTTAAGAAGCACTAAGTTAGAACTCTCCACTCACTGGTTTAATTTTTAGTGTGTTTGATTCCTCCCAGAATCAGGAAAGTCATCAGATAGCAATTGTGAATAGCTGCTTTTAAGACATCATTTACCCACGTCTACCCTCATCTTTGAGAAGTTCAGGTGTGCAAAGAACAGTGGTTTGCAGAAGAGGAGGAGCATATGGCTTAGTGCAAAGGCCAAATGATTCTAACTACCTTCCAGTCCGTTAGTTAACACTGGGAATGAGAATACATGGCTTCTAAAACGTAGCCATCTTTAAATGTAAATGTTCTGAAATGTTCTCCAAGTTGGCCATCATGCTGCTTTGCCCACTAGAGCAGCAAATGGAAAGGTTGAGCACTTCAGTTTTGCTCCCTCCCGCTGAGAGTTAGGAAGGTCATTAAAACCACTAGCTAAAGGTTGTTTTGTAGCTTGATGATGTTTTCTTCCCTCTGCCCTTGAATTTATTTTTGCTAATGTGAGTTTCTGGAATCCAAGAGCAGCACGTACCCGTTGATAGAACCTGTATTACGTCTCCTTCCAGAAATTCCAGGTCTTCTGGTTGTGTAGCCTCATAACTGAAGAGGGCTACCACTTTGCTCCCTTCCTTGAGCTGAAGTTCAGTTTTCTGATTGTTAGCATCAGATTGTTCATTCTCCTTGTGTTCATCTGGAGGAAAGCCTTGGTCACCCTGAAATTATAAAGGGCCTATTAGTTTTTCTCACTTCCTGGCTAGCAAGCATCATCACTAAAAGTCACTGAGTGAAATGTCAGTGTAGTTACGGGGATGTACTAAAGGCAGGTCTGTGGTCGGTGCCTGGCACAGACCCGACGTACATTATGAATACTGGATGACTGGATAAATGAAACAACCGTGTAGTCTTAACATCTTACTGAAATGTACAGTCATCCTGAAAAGGGTAGAATAGATACTACCATTTTTTTCAGATGGAGAAACAGGTTGAGCCACAAGTAAGTGCACGTCAAACCTGGGTCTCCAAACTCAAGAGTCCAACACCCTTTGCCCAGTACCCACGACACTGGGGACCCTGCCAGAAATGCACATGTTCAGCTTCATCCCTATTAAATCAGAAACCCTGTGGGTGGGGCCCACCAATCTGTTTTAACAAGTCCTGTAGGTAATTCTGATACTTTCTGAGAACCACAGTTTGAGAAGCACTGCACAGTCATACTAAGGACAAGAAAAAGGCTTTACTTTTCTTGTGTATGTAACTACACATCTTAGTCACCCTTATGGTCATGTTTGATGCACAAATGTTGAAGAAAGATGCAGTTTCTAGAGATGTGAATCAGGATTTAAGAACTCAGCATTAGAAACCCTGCGAGGCCAAATGCCATACTGAGTGCTAAAAGTTCTCTTTTCCTAGTGCTGTTTGCTCCAACCCAGGTAGGCTGTCTTTGGCAGTACATAAGGTGGCAGTGACCCCACGGAGCCCAAAGACCTTGGTTTGTGTCCCAGCTCCACTGTTTACCACAGCGTAACCTCTCTGACCCTCAGTTTCCTCTCTGAAATTGAGCCCAGGTGAATAAAACAAAGCTTGATCAAGGTCAACTTGCTGAGGAAGTGGCCCAGGAGGGATGATCTGAGGTGCTCTGGGCTCCCTGCACTCACCACGGTGTTCTCACACCACAGGGTCAGGCAGTAGTTTTTCACTTGGCCCCAGGCGTCCTTCATGGTGTCTTCTGAAAGGGGCACCAGCTCATTGCTGTCCCGAGGCCGATAGCTGGGTGGAGATCATGAGTGAGGACCAAGACAGAGGACATCAGTGGGAAACCACCCTCCTCTCCCGTCCTCCAGGCCAGCGCCAGGTCCCCAGCAGTACTCCGAACTGTCCCCTGCACGGGGCTCACCTCAGCTTGGTGTGTTCCGGCAGGAGCTCCAGCTTCCTGGACACCATGTCCCGGACCTGGCTGTAGGGGAGCCGGGGCTGAGTCTCCATGACCACCGTGTACTTGTAGTGCACCTTCAGTGTGTAAGGCATGGGGACACGGAGCTTTACCTCCTGAGGGGAGAGGAAGCAAGGGAACTCATGAGTGTCTGAGCCTTCCTTTTAGCGACGTCCCAATTCCACAGCTTTACTGGTAGCACAGGGACTACTGTGTGTAGCTGGAGAGGCCAACAAGTAACGGGTTTCAGTAAGTAACATGAAGGGCCTTCGGAGGTCCTCTGACCCAACTCTGGCTTGGACAGGAACTCCCACTGGCTATGGGCCAGTAGGAACTGTGTACGTGGGGCTGGAAGAGATTGTTGAAGGGTTCCCGAGCCTTTGGACTGTAAGTATGGTGGCAACCAGTCTACCCTTTCTCTGGGACTATTTCTGTAGCCCAGGTAGGCAAGCCCACGTGCACAGCCCGAGCTCTTCCTCTCTCTACCACTTGAAATAGTAAAGGGAAAAGGTTACCTTGGGCTCTTCTCCTTCTTTCTGACCTAAATGGAGAAGGGAAGGAGTAAAAAACAGAGAATGAACACTCTCGGCCAGCCCCTGCAGCACAGAATGAAACCTCTTAGGACAGGGCACCCAACAACACACCTTCTCATCTCTGGGGTGATTGTTAACCTTAACAAACATGGGAAAAATCTCACTCTGGGGAAATGTGAAGGGTAAAACCATGAACGCACAAAGAGAACCCAGTCTCTGCTTCTAGGGGGTATAAGGATAATTCCCAAAGGGCCATGACATCCTCACCAGCCCATGGGGTTAGCAGGGATCCCCAAGGCCAATTCAACCAGTGGGCCCCAAAGCAAAGAAACACAGAGTGCAAGATGAGCCAGGAGCCACGAGAAGAATTCTTAGAATGACTTATTTTTACCTTGTCCTTTATTTTGTGTGTTTTCTAATGTGCATAATATATGAATATGGCATATAATTTAAATAGAAGCGTGCATAAAAGTACTCACTATAGGGGGTTAATGCTTTAAAAAAAAAAAAAGACCACTGATCTCAAATCCAGCTTGATCATTAGAATTACTTGGGAAGTTGTTTCTAGAAATTATGATTCCTAAGCCCTAAAAAAAGTCAGAATGAAAGGCCTAGGGAATCTATATTCTTAAAAATCTTACTCAGCTAACATGATTTTTGATGGACCCCTCGACAGAAAAACTAACAAGCTACAGGATATTTGAGGTGGGTAGTAGTTGGAGAAATCTGAAGAAGAAAAGAACCTTATCTTGGTGCTAATTGTCCTGCCTAACAGTTGGGTTGTGGTTCTGCGGAAGAATGTCCTTGTTCTTAGGAGATACGTGCTGACGTGTGGGTGACTCGTCAGGAGTCTAACTGAAGTGGCCCAACCCACTTAAAAAAAAAAAGGGGGAGCAGCACAAGCACATGGTGCAAAATGTTAACAGTTGGATGTAGGTGAAAGGTATTCTGGGGCTTTTGTTTGTTTTTGTACGGTCAGCTTTGCTGTGGGTTTGACATTTTTTCAAAATACAGATGGGTGTGGGGAGCATCCCAGGTGATTCTGATGACCTGGTGGGCGTGACGATCATCGATCTAGAATCAGACAAACCACCACCGACCGCTTATCAGTCTGCTTAAACGGGTCGGCCGTGGGGTCCTGGGGTCCGCTCCTCCCGCCGGGCCCTCTCCGCCGCCCCTTCCTCTGCCTCTGGGCTCTCTGTCTGCCCCTCAGGCCTCTGCGGAGCAGTTTCTTTTCCAGATGGAGCTCCTCGGACCTTTGAAAAGAGCCACTCCGGCCCCTCTGAGAGGTAAACCTGTGCAGTGACTGCAACCACTCCTCCTGGGACAGGGTTTCAGTACTAATGACAGAGGGGTTTGGTGACTCCCCGAGCTGGGACACTCACTGCCCCCTGCCTCCCGAAACCAGCGACATTCACCCATGCCCCGTGAGTGTTCTGGGGCAGGTGGGGACAAAGGGCTCTCATTTCCTGTGTTTGGGTGGGTGGGTGGTGCAGGAGATGGCGCTCTGGGGCTGTGTGGTCAGAAGCTGAGTGGCATGCTGACCGAAGAAACCAGAATTTCCTGGAAGGCTGGGAGAGCAACTCTCCTTCAGGAAGCAGCCTGGAGCACTCCGGCCCTCAGACATAGGATGTTCCTCCAGGGACACTAACCTGGTGACAACTGAGGTCTTCCAGGAGCACTGAAATTGGGAGGAGATGGGATGTCAGACTCGGGGGAGGTTTCCTCCTGGAGGTGACAGGAAGAGATGGTGAGAACCTTCTTCAGACAAAGTTCGTAGGCAAGAGAAGGAGTCGGGGAAGAGGAAAGGGGCCAGATGCAAGTGACCTAAAGGCTGGAGTCGGGGCGATGTTCAGGGGAGACTGTGGAACGTGTGGGTTAACGGGAGGCAAGTGTGGCTGGGTGAGAACAGTAGAAATAAGAACCCCAACCTCCACCTAAAAGGCCCGTGCCGCCTAATGAGCGCTTGCAGCCACCCGGGAAATCCTGTGTGTGTAGCTCGCCCTCTCGCTCCACACACCTTGCCCCTTCAAAGGAAAAACGCCGCCTCTCTTTGTATGACGTTTATTAATAAAACGTTTCAAGTCATCTGAACGTAGTGACGGGCCAGGGAGGGCCAAGCCCCCAGAGGACAGTCCAGAGAGAGGCGGGTTCCACTGCTGTCAGCCATCTACGCGGTGGCTCAGACCCAACCAGGACCACCCGCCAGGCCCGCAGAGGGGAGGCCTTCGAGGGGTGATGGGGGGCAGCTTCAGGAACAGTGGAATGAGCTAGGAATAAGTTAACACTGAGTGACAGGCAAGGCCTAACTCACGCAGTGCTCTACAGCAGACCTTTTTTTTTCTTTTTAGGGGCATTTCACCAGCCACACATTCCTTCATAGGCTACAGGCCTTGGGTCTCAGGTCAACCCTGCCCAGGAGGAATCACAGAGCTGGGTGGGCCCGAGAGGTCCAGCTGATGCCTCCACTGGGCACAGTGAGCTCCCCTCATCCCCAGGTTCAGCTCTGGGCAGGTGGTACCAACTCAAGGCAGGCTCAGAGCCAATGGGTCTCCCTTCAGTGACTGTGACAGCACCTTTGTCACACTGCTGGTCTCCCCTCCATGGAGCATGGAGCGGTGGGACGGCAGGGGCGGGGGAGGGGCCAGGCCTTGGCCCTACCTTACCTGGGACTGCTGCTGAGGATGGATCCGCAGCTCAACTGGTTCAAGGTAGTTGCAGGGCACGAGCCCTTTCTGCAGTGTGACATCAGGGTATCAGAAAGGGGGAAATAAAGAGGGCGCTCATCAGCACCGCAGCGCAGACCAGCCCGAGACACGGGGGGAGGCCGAGGTGTGCCGCAGGAAGAAGGGAGCAGGCCCTGCTCCCCGGGAAGCTCTGCCGTTTGCTGTCGGGATCCCATGCCCGAAAAACCACCCTCTGGCCCCCTGAATACCTGCCCATTGAACATGACCGTCGCCCAGTTGTCACTGCCCTTCTTCAAGACGAAGACGATGTTCCCTGGCATGACCTGGAGCTCCTCCCGGGTCTCAGGCACAAACCCGAACAGCACGCGGTGAGCCTCGCCTTCCAGGGCCCTGCAGGGGCAGACACGAGGCCCCCGGGTCCGACCTGGGCCGCATCCCCTCCCACAGAGCTAAGGGACAAGCACAGGGGCCTTGGGGCCAGGAGACACGCTCCACACACCCTCCAAGGCCCTATGTGACTGCCTGCGCGACCCTGACTGAGGGGGCTTCCCTGTCCGGGCTCCTGAGAGGCCAAGGTCGGGAACGGCGTGGACGCGCTCCACAGCGCACGCGCAGCGCGACAAGCACGAAAGGAACGAAGCGATCCGAGCGCGCTCCGAGCCCTCCTCTCCCTGCAGGGCAGGCTCGGTCGGCTCCGGCCTCGGGGCCGGGGCGCTCAGGTGCGTGTGGAATAAGGAAGACGAGGGGGGAGGGGCGCGGAGGAGGGGGAGGGGAAATCGGGGCCCAGCGCGGGGCGCGCAGGGGGCGCTGCGAGGAGCGGGCGCCGGGTCCGGAGGCCGCGGCCGCCTGCCGACTCCCGCGCGGCCCTTTCCCCGAGGCCTGGCGCGCTCTGCGGGGCCCTGGGGCGGCCCGCGCGCGCCCCCTTGGAGTGGGGGCCTGAGAGGCTGGCTGCGAGGCTGCCTGACAGAGCAGGGGCACGCTCACCCTCTCGCTGGGCCCCTCACTCCCCGCGGGCCCCCTGTCCCCTCCGCCCTTGTTTCTGTTTGCAAACGTTGCGGCGTCTGCTGGGGGGGGGGGGGGGGGACACGGACTCCCCCAGCAGACGGGGTCTAGGAACGCGCTGATGCACTTCTCGTTCTCACAGTTGCTTTGGTGCCTCTGTCACTTCTTACAAAACTTTATTTAGAGGGGGAGGAGGGCAAGGTCTGCTTCCTTACTCAGAGGATTTTCTTAAGAAAGCTGTAGGTTATGTCATCGTTGCTTCTCTTACAGAAGAACGACTTCCTTTTCTTGAGTCCTTCCCTCTTACTTCTTTAGAACATACGTCCCAATGGGGAAAGGCAAGCACACAGCAAAGGACAGGCCGACCCAGCTGCCCACGCTGCTCGCCCAGCTCCAGAGAGGCGGCCTGCCCCGCCTTGGGGGGCTGCAGCTGGTGTGGCGCTGCACCCCAGGCCCAGGCCACTGTCCCGTCCCCCACGGCCGCAGTCCAGCAACAAGCCTCACTAGATGGCGGCTGTGCACACTGGCCCCGGGTCACTGGGACGCCAGGTGCTGTAGCCAGGCCCCCAAGGTCAGTCCCTCCCAGCCCCGATGTATCTCTCCGCTCCAGCCTTGAAACAGAAAGAGCCAACAGAGGAGGCCGAATTCCACAGAACTGGGACCCCGACCCCAGCTTTATCTTCCTCACCCCGCTCTGGCGCCATCAGGTCAGCCCTGGGGCTGGGGCACTCTGTATAGGGATCCACATGTAACTCACCTGAAGATCTCTGGGGTTTTGGGTCTGGGCGGAGGCTCAGCTGCCTGTTGGACATTGAAGAGAAATGAAGACAGGCAGGAGGTGGGTGGGGGGCAGAGAAGAGATTGTTAGTGGTCATCTGAGCCCTCTTCCAGAGGAGAAAACCAGAGCACGCATTCCTGGCTCCGTCCAGACACTGTGCAGGGAGACGGGACACCGTGCAGGGAGACGGGACACGGTGCAGGGAGACGGGACACCGTGCAGGGAGACGGGACACGGTGCAGGGAGACGGGACACCGTGCAGGGAGACGGGACACCTGCAGGGAGACGGCACAGTGTGCCCGGACTGAACACCGGGAAGGAACACCTCCCACCAGCTCCCTGGGTACAGGTTTCACCAGCACAGCCAATGTCTTCTCTGACTTGGGGAAGTTTAACTGTCCCAAAGCAACGTGGCACCAGGAGGGCGCTTTGGACCTTGAACTCTGTCCCTTTCCTGGGACATGTTCCAAAAGCTCTTCTATAATGAATGTCGACTGTATCACATGACACTTACGGGTCTTTAAAATCAACTCGGAGCCCTGCACCAGTCCAGACTCTCCCCTCGGTGTGTGTCCCCCGTCCGTCAGGTCATCCTGCGGCTCTGAAGCCCAAGGGACTTCCCTCCGTTTGGTGTGACAGACCGCAGACTCTGGAATCTCTTTCTTACCCTCCTGTGTTCATCCCACCCATCAGAGCCCCGGTGACGGTCACACTCCGGGCCAGCAGTCACTATCCGGACGCTGGTCAGTGTCAGCGCCACCCCCTGGAGTGGCCAGGGGAGTGGTGGTGGCCCGGGCGGGTGCCGAGCCAGCTCCTGCCTGCCTGGCATGCTTCTCCCACAGCCCGGCTCTCCCGGTCCCCTTCTCGAGGAAGCCCTGCCTTCACACTTCCGGACGTGACCGTCTGGAACGTCCCCGAGCCCGGCCCGGGCAGCGCGCTGGTCCGCTGTGGGCACCCTGCCCGCGTTCCCGGGGGAATCCCTGCACGGGGCAGACGGCTGCGGCCAGGAGCGCCCATGGCCTCAGGCCCCGGCCCGCAGGCGCCCCCGCGAGCCCCTCGGGTCAGGCTTTCTGGGAGGATGGCCGAGGTGCCAGGAGAGGCCCTCAGCAGCCCTCTTAGACCTCAGAGAAGTGAGGGCTGGCATTTTGGGGAAAGCCGGAGGGGTGCTTTCAGAGGGCCAGAGGGTAGGCCTAAAACTGCGTCACTCCGCCACGGGCCCTGCACCCTGTGGCCAGGAGTGGCAGGCAGGCCCCCTCAGCGGCACTGAGCGGTCACTCGAAGGAGCCCTTAAAACCAGGCAGCTCAGCAGGAACGTTCTCCCCATGTGGGCGTTTCCGGAGACCTCGAGCCATGGAGGAGGAGGGGCCCCCTCACCTGAGGCTGCAGAGGCGCAAACCCCGAGAAGCTGTCCTGGTCCACCACGGATGCCACCACCTGGAATGCAGGGGGGAGGGGTGAGGCCCGGCCAGCGCCCGCTCCCGCCCTCCCGCGGCTTCCGTGCTGGGTCCGTGCTCGCCGCCGCCGGTCCCAGGCCTGAGCGGTGGCTCAGGACCGGATGGCCAGGCCGGGCCGCTGGGATCGAAGCTCCGCCACCGTGTAATAAAGGGAACGGTGCCCGGTATTGAGTACAGGCGACATGCTACGCAGCCTGTCTGGTTCCCAAACGTTTCTGCCGAGCCCCCCCCCCCCCCGCCCCAAAGAATTCTGTGCCTCAGCTGTTGGAGACACTCGTGCATTCCCTGTCCCCCCACGGCGTGGCTGCACCCCATCGTGTTCGCCCACTCGTCTGCTGACGGACAGTGGGGTGTTTCCACCAACCCAGAGTCGGCTATGTTGTCCTGGGCAACTGTGGCCTACAGAACAATGTCGTTTGGGGAGAGGACTGCTGACTCACTTTGGGTCATTGCTAAAAGGACTTAAACCTGGACTCAGGAGGAGCCCAGTGGAAGGAGCAGTCTAATCGCGGGGCTGTGGACGTGGGACCCCGGGGGCGGCGAGCCGCAGGCTGCCACGCGGGCCGTTGCCCTAACAGGTTCTCTCCACGTCTAGTGACCTGGTGGCCGCGTTCTCCTTCCACCGGCCCCTGCCCGAGACTCAGCGTCCTGTGAGGAACGTTGTGGTCCCCGCCCAGGCTCAGGCTGGGGGGGAGGGATGACAGGAGCCTGGAGAAAATAAACTAGAGGCCTTCACCCATTTGTCCTCAAGACCAGGGTGGCATCAGCCTCTGGCTGCCCTCCAGGGCGGAACCACAGCTCGGGGCGTGCCGTGTCCCCAGCCCCCAGCCCCCTGCCCCCTGCCCCGCCGGGGCCGCCTACCGTCGCCTTGCCCAGGTAATCCTTCTTGACCAGCTGCGCCACCTGCCTCTCATTTGGCCTAAACAGCCTGCCCACAGGGATCACCACGGGCTCATACAGCTTCTGCTTCTAGAACACAGACAGCAGGTTATTTCCTTACCTGCCAAAGGGCAGTACGAGGCTTGTCCTGCCCCCCCCCCCCCCGGAATGGAGGCGAGGGGCCATGGAGACCACCTCCCAGGACCCCTTTCTCTAAACGCGTGAGGACCGAACTTGGTAGGACTGCGGGGTCCCAGGGACGGACGGCTGGCTTCAACATCGCCCTACCCCGAGAGACTGTGGGCACCTGTCGGCGTGAGTTAGCCAGCACCCCCTGTTCCCAGGGGCGCTGCCCCCTCCTGCTCCGTGCAGCCCGGTGGGGCTGTCCCTCAGTGTCGGAGGCACTGCAGCCACAGGGGTGGTGTAGCACGCAGGAAGGGCCACGGCGGTGCTCTCCTGGGACCGGTGCCCACTGACGTGGACAGGTGTACAGACTGACTTGTGCCCCTTTTCCTGGTGTTTTAGAAATCTGACTTTAAAGTAGCTTCATCCCAAATGTGCTCAAACTCTGGGTCATTTTCAGCATTCATTCGGTCACACAATGGCCACACTTTCGTTGGGAGCTGGCATGTGCCGGGCGCTGTGCCAGCCTTTGAGGCCTCGCCCCTGAGCACAGGCACAGCCTCTGCCCCCTGCTCCCCATGTGCTGCCCCAGAGCCCCACTCGGGGGCGGCCTGACGCAGGGCTCTGCTGTCCCCAAAGCTACACCCCGGCTCCTCCGTGCTCCCGGATTCAAGATCCTGCACGGAACTGTCCCCCCAGCGCAGTGTTCCCCAGTGTTCAGAGACAGCGAAAGCACCACCCTTCTGGGCTCTCCACCTGCGTGTCCACTGTAACAAAGAAAACCCCAGCGACCCCCTGTCAGCACCCCGCATCGCCACAAGGCTTACCCAAACACATTCCATGGCCTTGTCAATTTTGGAATGTCTGGGCTCAGACTTCATGCTCATGGCCAGTGCCAGATGCTCCTCAGCCTTCTTCCACTCCTCCTTCTTGGCGTGCATGAAAGCAATGTTATATAACACCTGCGAAAGCACACACCGAGACGCTAGAGGCTGCTCCAGATCCAGGGCCCGGAGAGCTGGCACATGCTCCTGGAGCGTTCCCTGGGGACACTGCCCCCTTCCCCAGCCCTCCTGGGAAAATCTAAAATACCACGCGATCCGGCTCGCTCCCGAGCTGTCCGGCACAAGGACGGTCGGGGTTCAGGAGGCATCGTTTCATACCTGCATCCAACATTATTCTTTCAACAGCCAAGTAGGCTGGGAGGGGGCGAGAACGACTGTGTTGCTTTAACATCAAGAAGAGTGACACGCTCAAGACCGCCCCGCTGGGGACTTGGGAATAGAACGTATGTGTGTGGCCTCCCAGACCAGCGCCTGCCGCAGAGGCTAGGCGGGAAGACTGGACAGGTGTGGGGTCGGGGCAGAGACGGTTCCAGAAGTGTCGTCCTGCAGGCAAGACGGGAGTAACGAGATCTGAGATCTGTGATACGGTCCCAGGGGCGGAGGAAACGCCGTGGGCAAACGTCCGGTGGCGCTGGTGAGAGAGGAGGCCCTGCCCTGGGGAGTTATCCACCCCGTATCTAGCGTGCCTGCCCCGGTGAACGGCTGCAAGCCCCTCCTGCCCCGGTGCACGGCTGCAAGTCCCTCCTGCCCCGGTGCACGGCTGCAAGTCCCTCCTGCCCCGGTGCATGGCTGCTCCCTGCAATAAAACAATACATCCTAAATTCTGTTTTCTGGAAGAGCCCGCAGAAATTCGTGCCAATGTGGAAGAGCCCACCAGGAATTCGTGTCACTATGTTAGGACCACCAATCAAAAGGCAACATGATGGCCTCTTTGTCGAAAAGCCTGTAAGTCCTATAAAAGGACAGGACCAGAGTGGGCCAGGGAGCTCGGCTGTTTTAGACTTTTGTCTGCCCTCGCCCCGCCGGCTGAATAAACGATCCCTTTCTCCTCGGTCTTCGGTGTTTGGGTGATTCTTTCTGCTGGGCCCGGTCTCCTGCACCATTGGGAAAGGACTCGGCGTTTGGGGCAGGAGCGTGTTTGCTCCATTATTATGCTCCACGACTTACACACAGATTCAAACCCTTTGGATGCATCAGCCAGATGGGGAACGAAACGACACACAACTGGGCTCGCTCCCCCGGCGATTCCTGAGCCTCGGGGAGCTGCTGCCTCGTGCACACGCCTGTCTCGCCCGGCCCGGCCTGGCCCGGCCCGGCCCGGCCCATGTGCACAGAAGAGAGGGGAACACCAGGCCTTATAGCCCAGTTCTAAGCCACCTTCTCTTAAGACCTTTTCCACAGCTGGTTTGTATGACTCCGTGACTGCAAAAGCCCGAGCCTCTTTGCAAAACGCACGGTGTGATTTCTCAGAGCCAGGGTCACACGCTGGTGGCAGGGAGGCGTGGCCTCCTAAGTCGGGCTGTGACCAGGGTCCCGTGTGGCAGGAGGACCTCAGACGCTGCAGAGTCCAGCTTCTCGTGCAGAGAGCCCACCGAGCCAGTATTTCCCGACCCCAGGTCATTTCGGCTCCCAACCGCAGGGGGAACCTTCCTCCCTGCAGTTCTGCTTTGATGCCCCTGTTTTTGATGAACTTTGCTCTAGAATTACTTGCTCCCCCAACCCTTTCATCTAGATAAAAGGACTAACTCGATTGGCCATGTCTAGAGATATTTTAGGTTGTCACACTGGGGGTGGGGCTGCTACTGGCATTTGATGAGTAGAGACCAGGGATGCTGCTAGGCGTCCTACAATGCACGGGACAGTCGCCCTACAACAAGGGATTATCTGGTCCAACATATCAAAAGCCCCACCGTGGAGAAGCTTTGCTTGAGGAGCCGGGCAAATGGAAACCAAATCCCGCCACCAAGCCTCACTTCCCCAGGCGGGGAGAGGTGAAGGAAGTGGCCAGAAGTGGCCCGCCTGTGGCAGGCTGGATGGGGACACGGATCCCCAGGAGCCCGGGCGCTCTATTATTAGTCCTGGGCAACCCTGGAAACACTTGGTTTCTTCCACCTGAAGAACGAAAGCCGGGCGGGGGCGGGGTGGGGGCAGGGTACTTTTTTCAGCGACTCTTCCAAACAAGGATTGATGATATTTGCAGGGATTGCCGTTTTTAGAGCAACTGGGCTGTTGGAGGTGTGGGAGGGGCGTGGTGGGGGGACTTGGTCCTTTCTCCCTTTGGGTAACCCAGAAAGTAAGTTACCCTTCTATAGCAAGCTTTCCCAGATTTGTGAGCAGCAGAGGGCAGGGGGGCTGTGGGCAGCAGCTTTGTGCCAAAGTAGCCTTTCTCTCTCCCTGGGTCTCAGCCAAGTACGTGAGGCCAGAGCCATCAATAACACAGTGTGGTTTGTAACCTGGGAACTGGGAAGGTACAGCAGGTCCCGCATGGACAGTGCACCGACGATGTGGGCTTTGTTATGCAATGCTGGCACACAGCTTGTCAGCCTGAATGCTGCTAAGTATCGACAGTTGTGCCAGGCCAACACACTCAGGTCCGGGCTGGGTCCTGCCTCCTCACCTCACAGGCAAACAGCTTGAACTGTAGCCCCAGGATCTTGTAGTCTATCAGCTGGTTCCCTCGAAGCTGAGTCAAGGATTCCTTCAGGTCTTTAATAGCTGAATCATATCTGTAAGACAGAGGGAGAGAATGAGCCAGTCTAGGCATGGAGGAAAATTGCAGAACTCGCTGTGGAAGGTGCCCCATGCACGTGAGTGCCCCCTCGATGCAGGTATTTCCTTCTCTGTTGACTGCATGCAACGCCTGCCTCTCTGACAACCCGTTGGTCACTTTGCAAAAGAGCTCTCCTTCGCTCCTGAGGGCTGCAGGCCCAGCCAGCACCTGCCTGGTGACACAGCGACTGGCTCCCGGGACCCCTCTCACAGCCGCTGACATCCCCCTCCTGCCCAGACTTCTTTGCTTCTTTTGAGTCCAACTTAGCTCTTGGTTTTGTGGCCTTGCTCAGCCTCCTCTCCCCTCCATCCTCCTCCACGCACTTTGGAAAAAGAAACAAGAAACAAGAAACCACCACTAAGGCCAGTGGCGTTTCTAACTGCCCTTGGCATTGCCTGGTGCTGACTGGCTCCCGGTGCATGAGGGCTGCTGTCGTTGGATTCGTGGCAGACAGCGGGGCTGGTCACATCAACAGTGCCCACGGGGGGTGTGGGCCAGGTCCCCTTGGCCTGCCCTTGACCTCCACAAAGGCCCTGGTGGGAGGGAGCTATTGCTGGGCTGCAGGGTGCCGAGGTGGGGTGGGGTGGAGGTAGGAGGAGTGGGAGGGCCGGCAGGGACAAATCTGACTGCTGCTTGTGGCTCCCATCCGGGGGGGCTGAACCGCGCGCCCCCAGGCCGCTATCTGACCCCAAGCTGCCATGCTGGCTTCTCTCGGAGGCAAGGCTGGAATCTGAACTGAGGCTGGGGAGGATCCCAGGATTGGCCGGGTGGTTCGGTGTAGTGACGGCACCGAGGACGGCAGCCGGGAGACGGAGACTAGGTCCGTCAGCTCTGCCAACTGGGAGACCCCGGCGGGTGGTCCCCCTGGCCGGGCTCTGCGTCAGTAATACAAGCGGAGTACTGTGTACAAGCAGCCTCTACTCTGAGGGGCTTGCTGTCACAGCATGGGGGCCCGGATCTCATTTCTGCAGTCAGAACCACAGGGACTTGAGTCCCGGCTCTGCCTCTTACTAGCTAGTGACAGAGGGCAGGTTACTTAACTCCCACGTTTGCTCACGTGCAGAATTAGTAGCAGGCACGTGCCTCCCGGGGTGTTTTGTGAGGACGACACACGGTGAGGCATTGGGGCGTTCAGCACGGCGCCTGGCACGTACAGTCGTTTATGTTGTTGTTATTATTATTGTTGTTTTCTCAGCTCTAAACTAGGGCAATTCAATTCACATACCAACTGCTTAGAACGTGCTTAACACTCTGTACTGTATTCGATCGGGAGATACAGATCCACGGAACCAGGCACTCGGATCGCAGGGAAGCTTGGAGCTGACCGAGGGGGCGGCCGCGAGAACCCCAAGGCGCGAGGGCCCCAAGGCGTGAGAACCCCAAGGCGTGAGGGCCCCAAGGCGCGAGGGCCCCAAGGCGCGAGGGCCCCAAGGCATGAGAACCCCAAGGCACGAGGGCCCCAAGGCGCGAGGGCCCCAAGGCATGAGAACCCCAAGGCACGAGGGCCCCAAGGCGCGAGGGCCCCAAGGCATGAGAACCCCAAGGCGCGAGGGCCCCAAGGCGCGAGGGCCCCAAGGCATGAGAACCCCAAGGCATGAGAACCCCAAGGCATGAGAACCCCAAGGCACGAGGGCCCCAAGGCATGAGAACCCCAAGGCGC